>CM074959.1:3869986-3880786 GCA_037577455.1 Pangasius macronema | reverse complement strand
ACACCTGTGGCCAGGCCAAGTGATTAGGACACCTGATTCTGATCATTTGGATGGGTGACCGAATACTTTTGGTAATACAGTGTATATATAAAAGAAAAAAAACCAGTAGAGAATTTTCTGATTTGTTTTTATTGTTTTGCTAATTATGGCTTACATCTTGATTTTGACTATTACGGGCTTACCATTTGTCAAATCATCAAAACAAATGCTTAATCACAAGTGCCTTTCTATGGTTGACCCACCTGAGATTACAACACAACATCCAGCAACCAGTAACACAAAAGGAGTTTGTTGAAATTTGAAAGACATTTGACTAGGTCATACTTCCCAATAACTTGGGAAAAAATATGGGCAAAATATGGGCAACAGTGGCACAGTGAGTATTGATGCCATCTCACAGTTTGATCCTGAGCTCAGGTTATTGTCTATGTGGAGTTCCTCCAAGGTCTCCAATTTCCTCCCATCTCACATGAACAATCCAGTGGAATAGCTAAACCAAATCACCCCCAGGCATGAATGTTTGTGTGTGAATGGTGCCGTGCACTGTCCCAGTGTTCCCATGATGTGCTTTGGATCCACCTGAGCAGGATAAAGCTGTTACTGAAGATGGATGAATGAATGATAATACAAACATCTCTCCATTAGGGTTACATCATATTTATTTCATAAAGATCGTTACAGCTGCATTGTGCTGCAAAAACCTGAACTAAAAGTTCTATAAATCTTGATCAGCGCTGTGCCTCAGTGCATGTTCCAAGCAATGATTTAACACATTTTAGTGCATTCATCTGCAATTGTTCAATCTGAAAAGATATTTTAAAGCTAAATGTTTTTCCCTTATTTTTTTTCACATTTCCTGGAAAATTTGTCAAACAGAAGACAGTTAGAATTTACTTACCAACCAAAACTTAACAAAACATGATATACAGTGTTCTGCATTATTGATTATGCAAGCAATTATATATATAATGTATGATACTGGCATCCTGGGTACACTTAAACAATCTCACAGACAGCCAGCTTTTTACTACATTCATGATAGAATGTGGTTAAAGAGCATACACAAATTATCCTCAACTGTCTTGAGCAACAATACTATAACCTAGAGTGCAATATAAAATCAAGAACAAAATAATACATTATCCGCTGTGTGTGCATTAATATAACTTGTATCAGCTAAAGCTGTTTCGCTTGTCAACAGATTGGCCCTATTTACTGTTGAAGTCAGGAATGTATGCTTTGTCGCTCAGTGAAAGACGGTCTGTCTCCAGCGTTTATCATGGAGGAATGGCCAGAGACACCTTCTAATCGCTGTTTTAAAGGGAGTCGGTTCCACGCTCAGCCCAAGAATCTCCAGACGAGAACATTCTAACTGCGCATTCTGCGGCCTCTGAGCGCCAGCTCCAGCAGGCTGCTCTGTCAACTGCAAACAAAAACACACAGACACACAAACACAGATTGTTTGCATATAGTGAAATAAGAAAAAAAACTGAACCAAGTGATTAAGGCAACAAATTTATGTACTCCTGCTCCTGAGAGAAACAATCACCTATATTATATAGTACTGTGCAAAAGGCTTAAGGACATGCAAAGAAATGCTGTAAAGCAAAGATGCCTTCAGAAATAATGAAATTAAACATTTCTACATTTAAAAAATACTACAAAGAACAGTACATAGTAATAAACTAAACAAAAGCAATACTTGGTGCAACAACCCTTTGCCTTTTAAAAAAATTTGTAATCTCAGGTACAATTTGTGGGTTTTATAAGGAAATTAGCTGATAAAATTTGGAAACTCTGTCACACTTCCTTCTTTTTTTTTTTTTTTTTTTGCCTGTTACGTAATATGTTGCTTTCATTATGGATACACATTTTTTTTTTCTCCCATATCATTTAATTTTTTTGTTGGCAAAGTAATGTTTGGAAATATTTAATGTTTTTGTACTGACTCCATAATGCAGAAGTCATAAAATAAACATCTACAAAACAAAAAAAAGTTTGTACTAAAAATAGGGAGCCTAAAACCTTTGCACAGTACTGTACAGTATAATTATATTACAATAAACTCATTTGCTTTTTTTTTTAATTTTTAAATACTTCCAAATATTCCCTACAAAATCAGAATGTAGTAGGCTAACTGTCTACATTTACAAGATACAACAAGCAGAGAGTTATGGTAGTTTAACATAAAACCCCAGTAATATTGCATGCCGTGTGCGTGTGACTGTAGACGTACTGGTATCAGATGACTCTTGGGCAGGTTAAACGCATCTGCAATAGCACAGGTTATCTCATATTTAGTCATCCTCTCTTTTCCAGAATAATGGAAGATCCCATGCAAGGATGAGTCCTAGAATGTCACATTAACATAAAGACATGAGTAAAGATCAGCACGTGTCTTTCAATTGAAAATATGTGAATTGATCACAAATCGTCCCTCTCAAATACTCTTTCCTGATTGATTTCAAACACTGCTACTTTTCCAGACAATCTTCTTAAACTTTTTTCAAAGAGTTCTTATGCGGTAAATTTCTGACATCTTCCAACATTGAAAGGAAAAGGAAAAGGATTTTCCTCTCCCAAGGAAAAGAGTTTAACCCTAAATGCTAAATACTCTGCTTTGCACAAAGAGCTGGGCTCAGCATGCCAAAATTAAAATAGCATGCAAGTAAGCAAATTAGCTGAAGAATGAGCAGGTTGTGCCCAGACAGTGTTGTGTGTTCACTAGTAGGAAGAGAAACAGATCAGATATTTAGGCCTGCCACAAAATTGTGGCAGCCATGGTGACATTTTGACGTTTTCTACTAATGCAGTTAGTGAGTGCTTTTTGAACATCCCATTCCAGATTTATTCCCCCTTTGCTCTTCTGGGAAGGCTTTCCACTAAATTTTGAAGCGTGGCTGTGAGGATTTGTGTTCATTCAGCTACAAGAACATTAGTGAAGTCAGGCACAAGGAGGTCTGGGGTGCAGTCGGTGTTCCAGTTCATCCCGAAAGTGTTCAGTGGGGTTGAGGTCAGGGCTCTGTGCAGGACACTCGAGTTCTTCCAGTCCAGCCTTAACACACCATGTCTTCATGGAGCTTGCTTTGTGCACAGGGGCATTGTCATGCTGGAACAGGTTTGGGCCTCTAAGTTCCAGCAAAAAGAAACTGTAATTCTACAGCAAACAGACATTCTATACAGATACGTGCTTTCAACTTTGTGGCAACAGTGTGGGAAGAACCACATGTGAGTGTGATGGTCATGTGCTTATGTGCTCATTTGTCTTATAGTGCATGTATCTCATGTATTTTTTAAAAGTTTAAAAAATCTGGTAAAAAGGGAGAAAATTGCATTTAAAGATTTAATTCTGACTGCAGCACAGGAGCATCAGGGACATTTTGAGTCAATATCTTATTACAAACTGAATTGATTAGACTCGTGTCTGTTTCAATATGGCATGTAGCTGTCCAACAACTTGAACAAAGCGTGATGGGTGTGAGAAAATCAGCTAGCATGGTTTTAGGCATTTTAAAACAGACTGACTGTTTTTATGTGTTAAACTGGCTCCTTATCCAACATGGTCTTTGCATATAGGATAGCCATCATGAGGATTAGATTAGAAAGTAAATAATTTTCACATACTTTTCATGAAACATATTTTTGCTTTCTTAAAGTATGGACAAAAAATGGGGCTGTTTTCCAGAATTCAACCACAGCGACAAATTTTCATATGCTCCTAGTCTGGTTGTTTATCTGTCTAAACCTACAATTCAACCTGGACGCAACATGTAGACATAGATTGTAGATTGTACATCTGATTCACACTGCATCCATTCCATAGCTCTTACCAGCACAAATTGGTGTTTCATTTAATCAATGCCTATACTGTACATGCAACACTGTTAATGAAACATGAAGTCAAGTCAAGTGGGTTTTAATTGTCACTCCGCTATATAGCTTGTATACATTGGAACAAAATGTTGTTTCTATAGGACCACAGTTCAACACATAAGAGTATGCAAGACGACATAAAGTGCAAATATACAACAGTGTGCAAATATACGACAGTATATACACAGGACAATAAATACACAGGACATGGGCCATGACTGTAAACTATTGAGTAAAGTGACTGATGCAGCTTTGTAAAGTGCAGGTGTGCAATGTTTTTGACTCATACCTGAAGGCTGCGGCATTGAAAGTTGACCCAGCCACGTTCAACCATACTAATATCACAACTGGTGTTGCTGAACCTTTGACTCCTACTGGTTAGTTATAAAGACACTCAGAAAGCCTTAATAAACACTGATTACCTGAAGACGTCGCTCAGCCATGTTCCTGCAGACACGTGCCACATCGCTGGTATAGGTGGGGTAGCGCTGCTGGCAGTGCTCTACAGTTGAGCTCTCAGCTCTATCCTGAATGCGATCCCACAGCACAGTGACGGCACTCTCCTCCACCTTCTCCACCTCTCCATACAGAATGGGCACCCTGAGTATTGCAGCACCTGAAGTACCAAAAAAAAACATTTTAGGAAATAGGTTTCCATTACATTTCCAATACGTTTTCCACAATGTACATGCCTGGCATATAGTTCCTCATATCTGCCAAGATCGCTAGCATTAGGGTTATCTATCTTCTAATAAGTGACTGTGAAGCCACCAAAAGGCCAAGACTATCTCTCAACATGATGCTACCACCACCATGCTTTACTGTGAGGTGTTCTCTGGGTGCTGAGGGTTAGGTTTCTGCCAAACATAGCACTTTGTGCCAAGGCCAAAAAGTTCAATTTTGGTCTAATCAGACCAGAGGACCATTTTTTTTTTTTTTGAGTCACCAACATCTCTTTTGGCAAACTCCAAATGAGATTTCTTACGGCTCACCACTATTCCGTAATGCCGAGCTTTGTGGAGTGTCTGGGCTCTGGTTGTAATCTGAACAGCTTCTCCCATCTGAGCTGTGGATCTTTCCAGCTTGCTCAGAGTTACCCTTGGCCTCTTGGTTGCTTCTCTGAATAAATTCCCTTAATTGTTTCACTGAATTTTGGTGGACAGCCTCCTCTAAGCAGTATTGTGGTTGTGCCGTATTCTTTTCATTTTTTAATAACAGATTTAATACAGAATACACATAAACTCATTTGACTTCCTTATTAGAGAATGGAGATTGGTATATACTTAGATGTTGTGTGGTGGCCTTTATTCAATGTGGTGAATATACTGGAAAAGAGGAAATACATGAACAGAACTAAATCTAAAGGGAAAGAAATTTCCATACCTGGACAGTGTCTGAGTATCTCCTCTTCCCCCCTAAGCTTTGATTTCCCGTACATGTTTAACGGGTTGGGGGTGTCGTTTTCTCCATATGGGGGATTGCGTCCATCAAACACGTAATCGGTGCTAATGTAGATCAGAAAGATTCCAGCTGCGTGAATTAAAAACAGACAAACCATAAATTAATCAGAGCCAGGAAACTAATCCTTTTTCTAAAAGATGCAGACAAATATCCTTGGTTAGTTTCCGTTACTCCTCAATCAATTCAGTATCAATGCTGTCTGATGAAAAACAGTTAAGGCTATCTAGTTGAATACAAATTAAATAAAGTACTAATCAGTGTCAAAACTGATTGTTCGATTTACATGTTACGTACTTGGCTTTGTACTAGCTTTGTGGACAGATTATTAAAGCATGCCAACTATTCTAGCTACGTACACTCATCAGAGCAGAGGGTTGCCAGGAATTTCCAGAAGTTTCCAAACCAAAGTCTGTTGAAAACCCTGTGCATTCTGTTGTCTAGACTAATCCCTTTTTTGGATATTTCTTCCATTACATATCCCAAATAATGAACAGATAAAATGCTTACATAGCAAGCAACACGCGAAGCCAACTGCCACTCTGGCTTCACTGGAACACACAATCTATTAAATGAACTTCCTGTGTGAAATAAAATCTTATCATTTGAGAAAGTTGCGGCAGTACTTTTGTGCTTTTCTAGGTCACTGTTCTGAGCTCTTATTTCACATTTGCAGTATTTACAAAATGCTTTTTCCTCATTATCTGGGACACTTTTTTGTCCAGTCCATCAGCCCCTTTTCTCACTCCCAGTCTTTACAATACTGTCTCCTGTATTTCCCTCATTTACCTGGCTTATGAGCTGTTGAAACATCTAGGTATCCAGCCAGCCAACCTTTCTCCTCAGCTTCTGTTGATCTATCACTCTCTCTCTTGCTCGCTCTTCTAATCACCCCCCCCCCCCCCCCCCCACACACACACACACACACACACACACTTCTCTCATTTGTCAACTCGTGTTATACTCTCCTTTTAAAACTGTTTGAAATGGTTTTGCCAATCTCAACTTGCACATGTTCTCCCGCTCTCCAAATTTACGGTCAGGACATGGCGGTAAGCCATCAACCAATGACGTGATATCAAACACGCCACCCACATTTTCTCCTCTCCCGCCATCTCTCAGTTGTAGCCTACTGAATGTGCATGTCTGTTTTTATGTAGCCAGGTATTTAAATTCCAAATCAAAATAAACTTCTTGGCAATTAAAAATAAAAGGCGATTATTTTTCGGCTTCTGTTGTTTCAAGTTTTTGGTGCCCGTGGTATATTTTGAAAGTTGAAGTTTTTGAAAAAAAAAAACGCAACCCGTGATCTTATCATTTTCACCCACAGCTGGATTTCAAACTAGTCCAATTTGTCGGAAAAACCTTGGACCTGGCAACCCTGCACCAGAGGCCTTATCCCTGCTACCTCCTTCCAAGCTTTATTTTTACTCATAATGTCTTTAGACATTTAACAAGAACCATGGTTTAAATTATTCTTCCATTTTTGCTTGTCAAACAGTAAATGGGAAGTAACTAAAGGTAATTGAGTACAGGTGTGAGTGAGGAACTGAAGAAACCACATTCACCACAGGACTGGTCCAAGTAATCAATAAAGCCAATCTTTTGATTTGTCCCTTTACTACATCATAACTAATTTGTACAGAACTGAGAAACTGTGGCGACTCATCACTTGACTAACCTGCTTCTTTCGCCAGTGTAGCACAGGCATGTACATTCAGATTCAAGGCTGCTTCTGTGTGATGTTCCACCACGTCCGGCCTTCTCTCAGCAGCACAGTGTACGATCACATGGGGCTGCATGCGCAACACACAACAGCTAGATAAGAAGCTGCCTGGCATTAGAAAACTTAAAACACCATGCAGCAGGAGGCATTGATACCAGAGGAAAACACTGCAAACTACTGTTCTGAGTGCAGTGAGCTTGTAAGCACCTGGAAGTTGCGAATAACCGCCCGCACAGCGTCCTCATCCAGCAGGTTGCAGCTGAGGAAGCGAGGCCGAGCGCGAGTGTATCCGCACCCCAGCGTTTCCCAGTCATTGTTCTGAAACTCCTTGTAGACTGCACGTCCAAGAAGACCAGTGGCTCCGGTAACCAGTACACGCCGGTATGGACTGCACAAGTCCTCCTGAAACAGGAGAATGGGAATAGCTTCTCAATCTTCATTTACAAGCAATGTGCGACACAAAACAAGTACATAGGAAGAACGTTTTCCTCTTAAATTCTAGTTCATTTGGAGGAAATTTGTTCAAAGCTTAAAATTCAATTCAATTCAATTTTATTTGTATAGCGCTTTTAACAATGCACAATGTCACAAAGCAGCTTTACAGAAATAAATGATGGCAAGATTCCTTTAATCCTGTGACATCCACATCCAGTGTTGCCAATTTTCTGACTTTTTTGTTAGACTGAGTGACTTTTTAGACCAACAACCTTAATTTAAAAAAAAAAACTAGCAACAAAGCTATTTTTAATGAATTTATGAGCATACATTAATTATCTATTATTTACCCTGATTTTTATCTATTATTTATTCTGATAAATCTCTATTCTATTCCATGTGCATATAGAAAATTTTCCATCTTCATGTTCTGATATGTAAATAATCATGACGATTCAAAGAGCATGCAAAATAACCCATGGTGTCATCTGGTGACTTCTAGCGAATTTGCCCTTTTGAAATCTATAGTTCCTATTACTCAAGGGTTTGGTCAGAATTTCAGCAGTACTGCAGTGATGATGTAAATCAACAGGATGTAAATATGATTAGTCTGCATGAATGGGACAGGACTAAAATACTAACAGGGATCAGAGTTAAGGTGAAAAGACTTGTTTAACCCTTTGACAGCCACATCTGTTTCAGACTGAAATCAGAGCACCTGAGTTTGTAACTAACTAGATGTCAATAAAGCCTGCTACAGAATGCATTATCTGCACTGAAGCACATGCATCTGCTTTGCTAAATTGCACACAGTACACTTTATACATGCAATAATTTCTGTCTCTTGCATTTTTTGCACTATTAGTAATTTTGTAATTGTGAATTTGTAATTTACGTCTTGTGTATTATTTTCTTATGTCCTTAATTTATGTCACAGGCTGCAGGAGGATTCACAGAGTAAGAATTTCATTGTATGGTGTAACAGACGTTTTCCTGGACAATAAACTATATTGAACTGTATTCCAAGTAACAATTCACAACTGCATCCTGTAAATCAGATACCTTGAGACATAGCTATAAGGTAAATGCATTTCCAACAACTTTAGGTAGAGTAAAGCAGAGGGTGCCGTTTCATTATTGACCTTACCTGCACGAGCTCTACATGACCTGGGCTAAAACGGATCTTTAGCTCCTTATCCCTGAGGCTCATGTCACTTAATAATTTGCAAAGTGCTACTGCCTAAATCCAGCAGATAAAAACAGCCAGAATACTAAACAGATGTGACATGGTCTTGACAGAAGCGCTGGCTAAACTTTAATCATCATACGCAATGTGTTTTAAATAATCAGGAAGCCTACAGGGAAGTTGCACGAATTGCGCATGCGCAAATCAGGGACCCTTCCTGCGCGTCAATACCACACCAAAATAACGCAGTTTGGCATTATACAGTTATCTGTCGCTGCATAAAAGTTATAAACTAACAACTGAATAAGTAGTAGTTTGATGTTATGCACACACACAGCGATAAAGAAAAACAATTACTGCATTACTGCATTATCTGAACATATGATACTCAGTACCGCTGACACTTGGCTTACGTTACCTTTAAAGTTCCTGTATAGAAATATGCTATTTGCAATTGCTAGGATCTTTTGTGTTTCCCTTTACTCAGTGTCCAAGTGAACACATTCTGTAAGAGCTCTGATACAGCCTGAGTAAAATACATATCATGGAACAATGTGACAAAAATCAGTTGCTACATTCATCAGTGGTTTTAACGCACTTTATATCACAGCTGCTGACTGAAGCTTCATTGAAGCCATTACACACTTTCTAACGTCTGGGTTTTACCTCCGAATCGCCATATCCAAGTCCCAGCATAGTTTAATAGCGTTTTATATCTAAAGTATAAATTGTTTCTGCAAAATTTTCCCGGAAGAGTTTTTTTTTTGTTGTTGTTGTTCTGGTAGTTTACCCTGCTGTCATTTCATTTCAAAATAAGAGTCCACAAAGTAGGAAACAAACGTAGAAGTCTTTATATGCTGTAGCATTACCATTTCCCTTCACTGGAACGGAGAGGTTCAAACCTGTTCTAGCATGACGATGCCCTTGTGCACAAAGTGAGGTCCATGAAGATATGGTGTGCTAAGGTTGGAGTGAAAGAACTCAGGGAGCCCTGACCTCAACCCCACTGAACACCACTGGGATAAACTGGAACACTGACTGCATCCCAGACATCAGTCCCTGACCTCACTAATGCTCGTATGGCTGAATGAACACAAATCCCCACAGCCACGCTCCAAAATCTAGTGGAAAGCCTTCAAAGAAGAGTGAAGCTTATTATAATAGCAATGGAGGAACTAAATATGGAATGGGATGTTCAAAAAGCTTCTGTGTTTGGGTAGATTGGAGTCATGTAAATGATGTGAGGTCAACCCAATATGTATTTCTGTACCTCAGCCTTCTGTACTTGAGATACAGTCAAATTTAGTTCAGTTTCAGTGTCCTAGTACAGTAGTTCTCAGACTTTTAAGCCAGCTTCATGCTGTGAGCCCATCTCATTGCAAAGGGTGGCTAGCAATCTGCTGTTTAGCAGATGAGATTATATGTGATTTACTATTTTGATTGCACATTTGAGAACACTGTTAAGCTCAGGATCAAGTGCTTTGCTAACAAAAGACTCACAGAAGATATGATACAGCGTGTGAACTTAACATGAGGAGCCACTTCTAAAACCTTTGCCTTGTGTCCCTTGTTTTTACCTACCATTGCACCTGCACCGCTAGTACATACACCAACAAAATTATCCTATGAAAGTCCCATCTCTCTTATTTTGGTGTCCAGCTTGGTGAAAATGTCATTGCCTGTACAAGTTCCCTCCAGCACTGAGCAGAAGAGCATATCTTCATGTAGTTTTCAATGTGTATCTGATGAATGCCAGCAACTGAGAAGAATTAAACACATCACTAGATTTGTTGACCTTTAATGCATATCTCTTTCCATTTATACCATCAGTCAATTGACTCTTAATGTCTTTTACCATATTATGCATACAGCAAGCTATTGTGTCATTTGACAATGGGGCACCATGCATGGCCCTACACATAGCCACAGCAGCTGGTTTTATCATTTCCCCAACTGTGTGTTGCTTTTTGGACCTTGCTATCAGGTATGCCACCTCATAAGATGCCCCCAGAGCACTAGCAGAAATTTTGGTTTGTTGTGCGATTGTGTGTGTTTGACACTGCAATTCCTTCTCCTTTTGTCTCCAGATGGTCTTTCCATACTTTTCATACTTTCATGGGCA
>CM074959.1:3819009-3856815 GCA_037577455.1 Pangasius macronema | reverse complement strand
AGGAGGTATATGGAGGTAATAAATGAGGAGATGAAGCTGGTGGGTGCAAGTGTTGAGGATGCAGAAGATAGGGATAGATGGAGAGTGATGATTCCCTGTGGAGACCCCTGAAGGGAAAAGCCGATAGAAGAAGAAGAAGAAGAAGAAGAAGATTCAGTTGATGGAATAATTGCCAAAATCTTACTTTCCCCTTTAGTTATATTCTGTTTACATAAAATACACTTATCGTCACTAAACGTTATCGTTTGCTGTACTCATTACTCGTTCAGAGAATCTCTTTCCATCATACATGCCATGATGATCTCCAGTATGATCTCCAGTAGCCAATGCCAAAACAGATGTGTCAGCAGGATGTGTGACTGCTGTTGCTTTTTACGACAAAAAAAATATTTAAACAGTTACTGCTGTTGTATTTTTACCTTGTCACTGCAAAACTGTATTTCAGCTGTCTCACACACCTCAGCCATACCCTGACATCAATCAGATAAAATCAATCAAGTAAACAATCAAATAAACAGCGCCAAGTCACTGGAGTCAGCCAGCGTGTGTAAGCAGTCAGATACAAACGAGATGACAGTTAACTTTACCCACATAACATTAAACATTAGCATTAACATTAAGACAACAGAATAAAAAAAAAAAACACTAAAGATACCAAATGATCCGATTTTTTATTACTTTATTCGTTTTTATCCAAGTTCCATTCTTAGCATTTCGTTCTTGGAATTAAGGTGTCTATCGGGTTCCAATGGTAACCTGCCACACTCTGATGAGGTTGTCAGTGTAGCCAGCGAACAGAGTCTGAGAAAGAACAAATATGAAACATTATGCTTAATACAGGTGCTCAAGAGCTCACCCGGCTGCTGCATTTACACTTCACATCCAACAGTCCACTGCAATGCAGAGTCTGCTCTCTTACCTGTCCATCAGCAGACCAGGCCAGGGAAGTGCACTGGGGCGGCTCGGCCTTGCTGCTGTTGCTGATCACCTCCTGCCTCAGCTCATCAACGATGATTTTGCCCTCCAGATCCTGTAGACAAATCAGCAACACCAACATGGGTCAGAGAGGGAGAGAGAGACATTTATGAACAGATAAAGAGCTGGTGATGGCAACAGCTGAGCTCATGGAGCATCATAACAGGCTACATCCTGTAGAACACCGGGTGCGTGACTTCTACATGATGAAGACAGAAGAAGAAAATCATGATGCAAGCAAACAGTGATTATAGCACACCACATGTCATTTCAGTATACTTGATTGGTCAAAGTGTGTAAATAGTCACTGCAGTGGTTTTGTTGCATTTGTTTAAGAAACAGGGCTGAAAATATTTTTGAAAATCTGAGTTAGTACAGTATGAAAACAGACCATGTACATTACAGGAACATTTATGAAACCTTGCTAGGACACCAGTTTTATATGGAGAGTGAGAGCAAGCAGGTTTGGGATATTAATGGTAAAAATGTGCCTTTTCTGCTAGTTGAGCTTTTTCATGGAATTGTCACATCAGTCAACTTATTATTCAATACAGAAAAATACCTTAAAGTCCAAAAGTGCAGTCGATTCACTGTAAAGTGTTAAATCAAACAGTACCTACACAAACTGATGAAGTTCGACTCTTAACTTACTAAGCACTAAACAGGCTCGGTCCGCAAAACCTTACTGCCCACTGCATCTATTTCAATCACAAAGCTCCAGCCATCTATCAGTAAGTGAGAGTAAATAAAAACCGTCACACATCTCCTTTGTCTTAGACCCAGAAGTGAGTCAGTCTTATATTTAGGTCATTTCACTACATGTAAAAATGCAAGACTTTGGACCTTTGAGCCTGCTGTAATTATTTCTAATTCCTAGATTAGTTCTGTCTCCTTTCCGTTCACACCCAATCGCTCTAGTTTGCCACCAGTCTGTCGGAGAGATGTTGGCATCTAAAGACCACTTCCCACCTTCTCCAGCTAAGCCTGTAAGATTTTTCTGTTGGGTTAAAATGCAACTCAATCAGGACCATTACATCTAAAGGCTTCACTTGTGGTCAAGGATCGGCTACTCTTGCACTCTCGTCTCTTGGGACACGCTTATTCACACACCAAACACACCTGATCCAACTCATCAGCTAATTTTGCAGTTCTTCACAAATCAAGCCAGGAGCGCTAGGACCAGGGAAGCCCTAATACTGTCCAGATTAGTGAGGCCCTCAGCCTGGAACTGTGAAACCTTGTTTTAGACTATTCTTGTTGACTCACTGGGTTTCCTCCATGGTCACGAGCTTTCTCCTGTTTCTTCATATCATACTACGCCACTAAATTTGCAACTGCCCATTTCTTTTCTGATGTTTCGATCTCCTTATGACATGTCCAGTCTACTTAAGACAGGGGTCTCCTCCCAGAGGTGGTGTTTTTACATTAAGAACCATGAATGCATGAAGATGATTTTGCATGTAAAACGCATAACTGCTGTCCAACATAAACCTTAGTTCAAGATGTTCTGATTAAAAACATGAGAAATACATGCCATGAGCAGCAGTAGAGAAAAAGAACCGAGATAAGGGTAAGGTCAACTGAGGACAGATGTTTCAAACGTGACTTTAATCACCAGCCTGTGTGAGTGCGCTCTCTCAAACTCCAACAGCCAAATGAATAGAGACCCTCAACATCTGACAAAAGCTATGTTTCAGTTTAACTGAAAGTAACTGTCCACCTGCATTAGCGTTAGACTCTTCCTGCGATACATCAGCACACTGCACTACTCAAAGCACCAAGTATGGGAAACTTAGCGCTAAGTAAACGTTAAAGTGCTTTGTATAAAATTCCCAGAACAACCATTAAGTGAAAAAGTAGAAAAGTGGCAATACCCAGATCTTGATGGAGGGGCCGGTGGCTGCGCAGAGCCAGTATCTGTTGGGGCTGAAGCAAAGAGCGTTGATGGTGTCGCCACCATCCAGAGTGTACAGGTGCTTCCCTTCATTCAGATCCCACAGCATGGCCTGCCCGTCCTGCACAACGAGAACGACACAAGGGCACAAACGATCAGCGCAAATACACGACATACAAGAGCATATTATTCTGAATCAATATCACCAAATAGCGGGATCAATCATGACAAATCAATGAAAATGATGATAATCATGACAAATCAAACTCTGTGCTGATAACTTACATTCCTTTAACACAAGTCAGTTCTTGTCTGTGGTTAAATGGTGGCGTTACCTTTCCACCAGAAGCGCAAAGGGACCCATCAGGGGAGACCGTGACCGTGTTCAGGAAGCCAGTGTGACCAATGTGGTTGGTCTTCAGCTTGCAGTTGGCCAGATTCCACACCTGAGGACCATTACAAAGTCACAAAAAAATAAATAAATAAGATGCCAGAAATACTTCCATTTAAATGCATTTCATAACAAGCTGCAGCCAATAAGAATCCTTTCTCAAAATCTACCACGGCTGCATGAATGGTCAATGACTTTACAATCAGTGATGCAAACCTGATCTGGAACCACTAATCGGAACGAAACCAAATTAACAGTGGTTTGTTAGAGAGCTCATTAGAGTACGAGTGATAAAGGTCAACAGTGTAATAAGGATTGACAAGCGATACATTGTGCAATCTTGCGTGTTATACAACCATCTTACATGAAAAATACATGAGGTTCAAAGATGTCATATGCAGCACATGAGCTCACCTTAACCAGCTTGTCCCAACCGCAGGAGACAATGATGGGGTTGCTGCTGTTGGGTGAGAAGCGCACGCAAGACACCCATTCAGTGTGGCCCTCATCCTGTGAACACACACACACACACACACACACACACACACACACACACACTTTTAGAGTGCTCTCCATAATGCTCCACACCTAATAACCAACCAAAAATGGTGGAAGGGGCGGGGCTTGAAGAGTATGTCATTTAATATCGGAGTATTCCAAACGCCTACACAGTGGTCAGTCTTTCCAGATTCACGTTGGTTAGATTATCTGCTGTTTTCATAAAAGGGTCAAAGGAGACGACTGCATTTTTGGAGTATTTTTGAGAAACCATTCAGAATACCAGCGTACTCCAATATTAAAAAGCAGAGCTGCTATGCAAAATGTATGAAGCTTGGCAACTTCAGCAGGAATAGTCATTCAAAGACAAAAATAAAAATCTACACCTCTGATCTAATCATTCAGATTTTACAGCTTATAGAGATGAGCAGGGAGGGCAGGGGTAGCTCAGCGGTTAAGATGTTGGACTACTGATCGCAACAGTAACCCTCGACTGCTCAGTTGTATAAATGAGAAATGTAAGCCGCTCTGGATAAGGGCGTCTGCCAAATGCAATAAATGTAAATGAGCGAGTCTCACCTGGATGGTGTATTTGCAGACACCCAGAGTGTTCCACAACTTGATGGTCTTGTCCCGGGAGCCAGACACGATCTGGCGGTTATCAGCAGAGAAGGCGACGCTCAGCACATCCTTGGTGTGTCCAACAAAGCGGCGGGTTGTGCTTCCCCTAGAAAAGGGGATACAGAAGTATAATCAGGTGCAAATCCTAAATCACTAACAAGATTTATCTGCTCAGCCAACAACCACACTGACTTAAAGCAACTTTTAAGTTCAGCAAACATTAAAGAAGCTTATAGACACCCGTTACACACTGTACTAACTGCAGGCATAAATCATGCACCTGCCTCACACCATTATAGATGTACTCCATTTTTACAAAACTGTTCACGTGGACATGCACGTGTGTGATGATTTACGCCTGAAGATGCTCAACTGGAGTCTGCAAGATTCCTTTACATTAATGTTATAACTCCAGTGGCAAACTAAAGAAGCTTAGTCACCAAACATGACATTCTGATCAGAAGTGAAAGACAAGCGTTCAAACCCCAGCACTGCCAAGCTGAGCCCTTGAGCAAGGCCCTTAACCCTCAACTGCTCAGAGAATTAAATGAGATAAATGTAATTCTCTCTGGATAATGGCGTCTGCCAAGTGCCGTAAATTTAACGTAAAGGTCTTGGGTAACTGACTACATCTGGGGTAAAATAACTAGTGGTGAGCTGTTAAGTCAGAGAGAGACTGAAAGCTGTCAGAATTTGTGTCGAATGTTTTCTCTCTCTGACTCACGTGGTGAGATCCCAGAGACGAAGAGTGCCGTCCCACGACCCAGACAGAGCAAACTGGCCGTCCGAGGAGATGACCACATCGCTGACGAAGTGCGAGTGGCCACGCAGAGCTCGCTGCGGGACGCCGTAGTTAGTCTCGTCACGGGTCAGCTTCCACATGATGATGGTCTTATCTGCAGGAAAAAGCGCAAAAAAGAATCTGCCTAAGTATTATTTTCCTAAGTGCAAACCATTTTAGACATTGCAGTCATATGGAGGTGCAAAAGTGCTCACGAGATTACAGCAAATTACAAACAAACAAATGAATGAAACAGAGGTATGTGCTTGTAGTAAGGTTGTAAGATAAGGTTCATTCTAATGATTCAGAAAGATTTTAAGAAATATAAAATTCTGCACTGTGAGCCTGACATGCTTAACATTATACTCAGAGTGCTTATATAAAACAAAAACAATGGCACAATGAAGATAACTTGCAGTACATATCCATTGATATGGATAATGCTAAACTCGTTAGCATAAAAACCCACCTAGATATTTTTGTGACAATAATAAGTTAAATATAATAAACATTTACAGGTCTTAAGGTTTGTGTTTCTACTGTTATTTGTGTAAGTGATTAATCAGAGCACTGAGAGAGAGCTGAGAGAGAGCACCGAGCTGTGCCACATAGGCTAGCCGGCACAGTGAGCAGCAATGGCGCAGGCCCTCACCTCTGGACGCGGACAGAATCATGTCGGGAAACTGAGGAGTTGTGGCGATTTGGGTCACCCATCCACTGTGGCCCTTCAGGGTCCCTCTCAGAGTCATCTGCTCGGTCATTCTGGCAAAGCTGTATCGCACCTTTCGGGGTCGATGGCTTTAGATTGAGTCGGAGGGCTAAACTAGCCTAACTCCTCAGTCTTTTTAGGCACAGGAAAAGGACCGTCAAACACCCGGAAGCAAAT
This sequence comes from Pangasius macronema, assembly GCA_037577455.1. Lineage (NCBI taxonomy): Eukaryota > Metazoa > Chordata > Actinopteri > Siluriformes > Pangasiidae > Pangasius > Pangasius macronema. The sequence continues at coordinate 3,850,769 of CM074959.1, read as the reverse complement.
CTTCAGCACGCGGGTTCGTGCTGTTGCATTATGGGATTTGTAGTCTATCAGAAGTCGATTAAAAAAAAAATAATAATAAAATTTTCCGCCTTAAAAACATACAGACTGCTTTATGTTCGCAGCACTTTCATTTTATAAATATAATCTAATTGTCAAACCATCATATTTATGTTTGAATCCAGAATGTTCCACCCACAGAGCACAGTCAATACACACAGCTTTCCCACGGTCACTATTCATTCATTAGGTTTAAGTTGCCAAAACCTAAACTCATTTTTAAGTTACTGAGTTTTGTATTATGAAACAAAACTCGTTAATGTGAGTAGCATCCTTTTAACCATACTCAATTCAATTAGTTACTGCGTATAATAAATAATAGCACCCAGGGGACTGGACAGCACTTTGCTGTTTATATCTACACTGTTTACACTCACTGCACTACCACATCACCCTCTTCCCACTGGAGTCCCTTCTCTTCTTACTTTATTTCATTTATAAACTTAATTCACCTTTAGCATACTTCTAACTCTCTGTGCTGCTGTAACAGGTGAATTTCCCTCTGGGATGAATTAAGTGATCTATCTATCTATCTATCTATCTATCTATCTGAATAGTGATTTAACTCATGCCTGAATCTCTGAAAGACTCCATTTTGATGTTTTTGTAAACATTAAGCTCCAGACCCACAGGCTGCCACATTGACAGGATGTTGACCAGGTGTATTATTTCTGTGACTACAGCCTAACATTCTCTTTAACATGTAACATCCTCTTATGGGAAGTTCTCAAAACTCCCTTTTAGGGTTTGTTTTAATACAAAGTAAGGTTTCGGGTTTATAGAAATGTAAATAGATAGGTCACTGCTTAAAATATTTGTGATCAAAATGGAATTTGGGTGAATACATTTGCTGTATTATTCTGTGTTTGCTTCGTGGTCTGAGAGTCGGACTTGTAACCCGTAGGTGAACCTGAAGGTGGTGGGTTCGAGTCTCGGGTCCGGCAGGGATTGTAGGTGGGGGAGTGAATGACCAGNCTACTGTGTGTGTGCACTTGGATGGGTTAAATGCAGAGCACGAATTCCGAGTATGGGTCACCACACTTGGCCACAAAAGTCACTTCCACTTCCACTTGTTACATGCCTTGTATTCATCTATTAGAATCAATAAAATTCCCTGCATCAGTTCCCCACGTTTAGGGCAATAATGAAAGCGTGTAACCATAGAAACTGCCCCTGTGTGCTACATCAGGTGGAACGCGGAAGCGGTTGGAGAGCTGTCAATATGTCTCCTGCGCCCTCTAGCGGCGGACTGCAGAACAATGTTGAATCGCATGTTACTCAATGGCGCCAGATCCAAGTTATACATTTAATTTACGCGTCAAATATATTTTTCTTATTCCCTCAGTGCAAAAACACATAGCTGTACGGCGGTTATGAAAAGCAAAATGGCTCAAATACAAAAAAAAAAGAAAAAAAGAAAAGAAAACCGTGTTTCCGCCCGGTTTCGAACCGGGGACCTTTCGCGTGTGAGGCGAACGTGATAACCACTACACTACGGAAACCCATACACATAGCGTTTCATACTGGCTTATTCATACTATCCATCTAACAAAACGGTAATTTAATTACTAATTTAATGAGTAATTTACCTATGTGTGAAATAAGGAAAGTTTTACAAAGTAATATTTAAGTCACAGTTCATCCCAACATTAGTAAATTTTCATATATAAGAAAGTGTTAGCATGATTAGCTTCACTTCTTTGGGAGACCACTCATATAGTCCTTTTCATAAATCAGTACATTATCATACTTTATCATACATACAAACCATCTAAACAGCATTTACGGTCATATTTCTGAAAAAACAAAAACAAAAAAAAAAAACACCTACACTGTATATAGCCTAACAGTTAATTATGGATAATTGTAGAGCAGTACTTAATGCAAGTGATGTGATTTTACAAGTGAACACCTGGATCAATTTAGGTCTGGGGTCAAAGGCTAAATAAGAAACAGTTTAATAAAAAGTAAGATTCAGCCATAAATCCATCATTAATTTCTTTTGTCGGATGTGTTCCCACGTTAACTGTACCAAAAGATCACTCAAAATATAAGTGACAATGTCAGTATTGCTGTTAAAAGGCATATCAAACAAACCCATCGTACAGTAATGAAAATTAATGAAATTACATTAACTAAAGTTTTAATATTAGAGCCTTTTGAGCCCTTGTAACCAAACTACACAACCAAAACACATCTGCCAATTGATACAAAACACTGCTGTAAAATCTTACAATATAACACTGCATGCTATTAACACAAGAAAGCCTACTGCATGACAAAATGTACACAAGTATTAAAGGACTGTTGAGGGGAATACACAAAACACATCACACTGCATATCAGTAGAACAATCTTATTAAACACTGAACACTAAAAGACAGGGAGGATAATAACTATACATATTATTTACACGGAATCAAAAAGAGTATTGAGAATGTCAAGAAGTTCCTTAAAATCAATAACTGAAAAGCTGAAATTCTTTTGAGCCGAATATCTCGCCCACTTCTCGTCCTCTTGTAGTGCAAACTTTGACATTATCGTGGTTTAATTTCCAGATTTTATCCAGATGTAAAAAAACAGATTGGTTTCTTCTTACACGAGTAGCTCTTCCTGTGGGTTCATCCATGCAACAGTCAGTATCCCATGTAGTTACATTTGAGTTGAAACCCATGTGCTAGAACAGCGGTGCTTCCCTCAGGGCAGTACGGTTTCACAACTGTGAACAATTGTACACCATGTTCTTCTCTCCTGCTGATAAACCTTATCCTTTCAAAAGAAAGGGAAAAAAATGGACAAGCTGGGTGTTTCAGACAAACGAAGGCTGCTTAAAACAGTTCCGTTCAGAAATCACGTGTCACACTGCACAGTCTGTTAAATGGGTTTGGGATTGTGCCAGTGTTGTTATGCAAACGCAGGTGGTTTCTCTGTAGTCAAGACCAGCATCAAAGTTCTCTCTCATACCACAAGTCCATGTGCAATCCACACTTGATCTCAAATCAACCCTCTTTGCTTTAGTCCTTCAAATTAGGGCCGTTCTTTGTAGAAAAAAGCAGCAATATAGAAAGTCCACATGGAGTTTAATTTTTTTTTAATCAAATCTCAGTATATTAAATAGATCATACAAAATTAGGGGGTGGGGTGGAGAGTGGGGTGGGGTGGGGTGGGGTGGGGAGTAAAAAATGTTAGTTTCAAATATATATATCAATATGTACAAACTCCAAAGCTGCTGGTTTGTCATCACTGCAAAAGAGCAAGAGGGCAAAGTTTAATGCAGTATTCTGAAACAAAACGCCACATTTTAAAAAGTCTAAACCATAATGTACAAACCTTATGCCAGCATCCTGCTATTGGTAGTCCATCCCTGTCCTAGGAACAGAAATAAGAAAAGGGCAAGTTACTCTTATAAGTACCGTCTAGAAAGTCTAGTCCTTCTTCTTGCTAATCTGTATGCCTGAAATACTCTTAAAATATATTTCAAACAAGAAGGAAGCCATTGGAAAAAAAATATATATATATTTCAGACATTTGACCTTGCTGTGACCTTGACCCTGTTTGGATCAATTGCAAAATCAGTTAATCTCCTGGTTACTATGATAATTCCATATAAATCTTACAAACCATTCAACCAAACCCTAGCAAGAATCTCAGACAGATGGACAGAAACATAACATAATGCCTCCACCATCTAGGCATAAAAAATAGGGCAACAGGGCACATTTTATAACACATCACTCATGGCAGCAGTGATTTATGGTGATTTATTTAGAAGGAACACACCATGGGAAACACGTTTGTTTTCAACCACTCCAAAACACCGTCATGACACCAGAGACTATTTTAGGAGGAGTAGGTTTTAAAATCAAAATGGCAAAGCTGTAAAGTATACCCAGAACTAAATTAAAGTCTCGTTGTAGGAAGAAAACACCATGATTATGTGCAGGGTGACCCAGTAGACCATGATTAGCAAAGGTGGAATCAAACACAAAACACAAAACACAACACACCCAGAGCAGATATACTGTACCAAGGGTCAGGGGACATCTCCGCTTCCCCGTCATGTCCTCTACCCATGCTGGGGTCATGTCAATGAAACCCATCCATGATACAGCTGTTCTGCTGTTTCACAATCTATAGCCAGCACCTGATTATCAGAGGTTATACCACAGCGTTGCTCGAAACTGACTGAACAGAAGGTGTTGATGTTGAAGGTGTTGATTTTCTATAATAGCACGGCTCTGACAATAAATTTAATTGACAGGTTTATATTAATGCACTCATACGAATATGTTAACATTTCTATAATAACTCTTTCACAGGGACTTGTATGGCCAACAATCTACATAATATAAGGCTAATAATAATCAGATAAAAAAAAAAAACAAGAAAAACAATCATAAAACAATCATTTTTTTCTGTTAGGTATTTAACATTTATCAAATGAGGGTTCGGTGTCAGTGCTTTGTAACACACTGCAAAAAATGTCTAACAAGCGAAGATATCTTGAATAAAGGAAGTTTTCTAATATTTCTCATTATGAGATTGTTATATAACAAACATGATATACAGGAGTTAAGCATGTTTCTAGACATATTTACTAATTTCAAGCTTAGAATTGTCTTGTTTTATTGACAGACTGGACAGGATTTTTTTTACTTATTGGGAACAACTATTTATAACTGCTGTAATGTAAGTATTAACAGGAGCTAACTTGTCTCGCTGATGTTCCACAACATTAATGTAACTATAAAATGTTTAAAATGTGTGACGTCATTCATTAATAAATGATAAATTGTAATAATTAACAACTGTCTGTTTTTTTTTTTAAATAATTGCACCCATTGTATTGTATGCCTTATATATATACATAGTACACAGTTAAGCACATTTTTCACTTTCCACAGTGCAGGAGAAGGTGGGTGACATACCACAGGACAAGGCTGGTCCAGCCCTGGAGGCCCCTGCTCTCCTTTCTCTCCTTTCAGACCCCTTTTCCCCAACGAGCCTCTTTCACCCTGAAAGAAAAGGAGGAAAGCATTATCCAATGGTACAAACTACTAAACCACAACATATGATGTCATGATGTACATGATGTACAAAAATGTCCAAGGAAAGCGTCTCTCTTTCTGACCTTTTCTCCTCGTTCGCCTTTATCACCCTTCTCTCCTCGGAGACCTGGGAATCCCTGTGTGGGGAGACATAAGGTGAGTAAGAATTATATAATGCTATATAATGATAGCAGCTATATAATTCTATTAGCTATAAAATGCTATATGATTGAGTCCAAAGCCTACTCACATCTAATCCAGGCTCTCCCTGCTTTCCCTGTTAGAACAAATAATATCCAGATTTAAAGCAGTGACCACAATGTTTCTCTAATACATAATCTAACACCAAAAATATATTCAAGTCAACTATGGCTTTTGGAAGACACTGACCTTTTCACCTTTTGCACCTGGTAGACCAACCAATCCATCAGAACCAGAATAACCTTGAAGACCCTGAACATAGTGGAGGAGAACAATATCAGACTAGCCCAGTGAACACTAGATCTTCATGCGAAGATTTCCTTATTCATTGCTCCTCTCCTGGACAGGTATTTAACATCTATAACCAGTGTGATTACTCTTTGTACCGAATGGGAACCGGGAACACCTGGAAAGAGAGGTTGTAGAGGGAAGAGAGGAAAGTAACGGAGTGGTGGCTCTCCCTGAGTTAAAATATATGCATCCAGTTACATCTATCCTGCCGTTAGTCCAAAACAATAGTCCTTTCAAATAATTTTGCTCAATCTCATTTCAAACTGCTGTTATAATTGTACCTTTTGGCCAGGTATTCCATGATGACCCTGAGAACGAATGTGTTTTTTTTTTAAATATACTGAGCCTTGTAGAATGGCTGTATCTAAAAGAAGACTCTAAAGCTCTGATTTTCTTTTATTTACCATGATTCCTTGAGGGCCAGGTGGTCCTGGAGGCCCTGGAGGGCCTGGCAATGCAATAATCTGAGCCTGAAAGGAGATTTTTGACATTATAAGAACTGCAATCGTCAAAAGAAGAACAAAACAACCCCACATAATAGTCTGAATTTGTCATTAAGTGAATAGACGGATGCAAGTGCAGGTTTTCTGGTTTTATTAAAAGTAATGTAGCAGAAAAAAAAACCCAAAGAGAGCTCTCTTAGAGAATGCATATTAATGACTTCCACACACCAGATTGTCCTCAATTCTGGAGTCTCCCTTCTCCCCTTTCTGCCCACCAGCTCCCTGAAATAAACATGCAAATGTTAATCGGTACTCTTCTATATAAAACAATCTTTTCTTCAACACACCACATTTACTTTGCATCATTTGTCACTCTCTGTCATATACTTTGCATCACACTCACCGCTGGCCCAGACTGACCCATCTCTCCCCTCTCTCCCTTTTCTCCTGTCGCTCCAGGTTCTCCTCTATCCCCTCTTTCTCCTTTTGAACCCTGTGAGGANACCAGGTCAAGACATAAAGTCACTTACAAAGTCACAATGTCTAGACTGTTTAACCATACGTTGCAGATAAGATATGCTACAATACATGATATATATGATTTACTCTACCTGTCTGCCTTCAGATCCAGGAATCCCAGGAGAGCCCATCTCTCCCTGTTAACATATTACATTTCAGTGGCTGAATAAATAAAAAAAGAACCTTAAAGGTCATAAAGGTGACTAAAGCAAATGCATTGCTTCTGGGTCATTTGAGGTGGTGAACTAGAATGTGGGTAGATTTGTATGGCAGTATACCACTGTCTGAATTAGTGGTATATGCAGCGTATATAAGGTTAGAAATAAGTATTTCTCTTGCCGCAACCCCCTTAAGGATATGTGCTTATGTTGCCCCTTCCCTGTTGATGACCTAAGATGACCTAAGGTCCTGTTTTGCCTATATAAGGGACTCCTTCTGACCACAGTATATGAAAACTGTGATATCCAGTTGTATTGTTATCATACTATGACCTTTTCATATTGATCCAGGCCAAGTGGGAATCATTACGAGTATGAGGAATATTCTCACCTTTACACCTTGCTCTCCAGGAGGCCCTGGTGGACCAGGTGGGCCCTGTAGGAAGAGTATGCAATACAAATTAAGTCTGAAATATCCTATTTCATGTAACAATGCTGGTTTACTTGTAAGATAGAAAAAAATTATTTCCGGTCTCTCTCGGGGTGGACGTTTTAGACATTAGAAAATCTGTCCACAATATTCTCAGAGATTCCTGGTGCATCCTTCTTCCCAGCAAAATAAGCAGGATAAGAAAGATGAAGTAAATATACAGCATATTACTGCTAATCATATTATATAATTGCTCTGCAATGAGACGAATTCATTAAGTTCATGGATTGGGGACACACTCCTCTTACCTGGAGTTCTGGAGCACAAGCATCTCCTTTCTCTCCCTGTAAAGGCAGGTGTGCAGCTGAGTTTGATATTTAATACTGATATGCACCATGCAGTCAATGTTATCTGATTCACTTTATACTTATGTATATACACCTCAGAGATACTTTACATGAGCAGTACCTTTATGCCTGGTGGTCCATCCATGCCTCTTTTCCCGTCATCACCTGGCTCACCTGGTTCTCCCTGCAGAATAACAGAATGACAATGAGATAAAGACAGAAAGGCAAAGCTGGAGAGACTGATGCAGATGCGCATCTCACACCTACATTTGGTACTCGCTTTGGTGAAAATTACAGTCAATAACTGTTCTGTTAATTGAGCCTAGAGAAGGTTTAACAACATACCTTTAGCCCTGGAGGACCCTGAGGTCCAGTCATTCCAGGTTCTCCAAAGTCACCCTGTGTCAGAGACAACGGATTTAACAACAGTGCCAAGCTTAACCGTGACATTTAAACAGACCTAAGGGAACAATTTAAACAATATTTAATGAAGAACTTACCTTTATACCAGGTGGCCCTCTTGGACCCTTTTAAAGACAAAAGCACAGAGACGGACAAACAAAAATAATTGAATCAATTTGAAAACTATATATGTTGTTTTGAAACTATATATGTGATGCATGTTTGAAATCTGAAATACCAACCTCATTCCCATCCTTGCCAGAAAGACCCTATTAGAAAGGAGATCTGAGATTAGTGGATCAGTTCATTAAAAAGCATGAAGGTGTGGTTAAAAAGATTATCCACTAGATGTCTCTCTTTAACAGGTCCATAGAAAAGTAAGCCTAAGTACTGCACCCCAAGCCTAAACCGAAGCAGCATGGACACTCTGTGTCTTACGCAACTCATGACCACAGCTTGAGACCACAGCTCAAAGGAAAAAAGACCTTTTAGGACTGTTCTGAGCTGTGTGCAGAGAAAGCCCCTTGTTCTGTCTGTAAATAGTTTTCAAGCTATAATAGGGACCTTGTAGATAAAAGAGAAATGTGTAAACAACAGAATTAAGCATGAAATGCACTGCCTTCTTTAAAAGAAAAGAAGAAATTAATAAAATCCTGCAGCTGATAGAACTAATGCTCCACAGATGAAAGCCTGCTGTAGTAAATGTGCAATGCATATTGCACATCTTTTTTACAAGAAAAATTAATTTTGCAGACCATTTTAAAAGAACAATAAATTCTCAAAGCCAGCCTCACTGACATCGCAGTCTGGTATTTATGAATGAAGGTTATGAAAACATGTTTGGGAAAATTGAGCTTTTTGAAGTATAGGTTGATTTTGCTAAAGTACTGGTACTGGTTATGATGAAATAACAACAATAAATCCAATGCTGTGAGCAGAAAGTATTTAGGTAGAGCACTTGGCTGTTGTTGGAGAAACATGCACATGCATATAGATTAGGTAAAACTGAAGATGTGATGTGGAGGCAGCCATCTAGGAACTCAACCAAACTTTCTTTAATATATGTAACACAAGTAAGAAATTACTTGAATTCAGCAGATACAACACCATCTATTGTTTAGGCCAGTGCCTTTTGGAGACCTTGCATTGCTTACTGAGTGAAAAGAACATATCCTTGGCATCAGGCCTTAAGCTGTTAATGAGGTAGTTTTACTCAACCAAGGATAAACACATGTACAATTTGCATGACAACAACAGGAAATGCCATTTGAGAACGTGAGTTCAAAATACGTGCTCATGTTATGGGGAAAGAAAGAGCCAGAGAGAGTTAGCGACAGAGAGCTAAGAGGGGTTGGAAATGAAAAACGGGGAAATTTGTCTCTTATTGTGTTGAGGTGATAAAGGAATTTGAAATGGGAAAGATCCACCCCAATCTTTGGTTTCTTGATGCCTAGTCTCAAAGGCCATACTTCTGGCATTCACTGGAGGCTCTGGTAGAGTTAGTCAAAAAATGTAGTCAAAAACCACCTACTTTCACACAAGTTGGCAATTGGACTGACATGGCAGATGACCAACCACAGACCTTTTTCTACAGCCACTTGGCAAACTCACAAGCTTATCTCCTTTACTCACTACTACCTGTGCCAAACAAGACTTTTTAAAAAATAACTTAAATAAGATGGAATTCTGTTAACGTTTTTCAATACTGTGATTATATTTTGCTCTGAAATGTTTGTGACACAGTGTTCAAAAATTTGTTTTCCCACTGTAATCGTCACGTGTCTTTATGCTTACGTATCTCCAGACGTCTTGGTTAGTATCTAAGACTTCGAACACCGGTCTTTTCACTACAAAAGCTATTAGATGATCTGTGTCCTATGTATGGAGTGTCTGACTCTGAGACTACTTGATGGCTATATTAAATGATTGAGGATGGTGTGGATTAATTAATTTCCATCATCTCTAATAAATGTCTAAGTAGTATTATGTATCTATGGGACACAAAAGGAAAGTGGTACAGGGAGTCAAACTGCTTCCAGTTCTACAGTAGGTGTGTCAGATACTAGACTGATTCTGAGGAAAGCAACTGAACCACATTACCTCTGCACTTTGCCCCAGTGTGTCTCTGATTTTAAAAAATTCGAGCACAAGCGTGAACATTGGGTTAACTGCTGTATATAGTGTCACCATGTGAAGAGCAACACCTGGTGAACAAAGAGGTATTCCTCCAGATGTGTCTGAGTCATGTAGGCTCATATGACGCATGAGCTCATCACAGGAGACAAAATGAATGTGTGAATGAATGCGGGTGTGCCATGTTCACTCTCTTACCGGCTCTCCTGGGTGGCCCTGGGGTCCGTCTCTGCCCATGGTTCCTGGGGGCCCTCTGGGGCCAGATGGTCCAGGAGGCCCTGGGGGACCTGGAGGCCCAGCCTGACCCTGATCGCCCTACATACAGATAGAAAGAGAAACAGAGAATAGATGGAAAGTATAACACTCATCAAAATTGCTCTATAATATCCTTTTGTTTCATTTTCATGCCTAGATGGTACTTGGCTGTTTTTTTTTACCACCCACAAGCAATTCATCTTTCACATTCGTTACAGAATACAATACATAATAAAGCAGGGACTTTTGGTAGCCATGGCCAGGCCCCAAAAATTGGCAGGTTTAAAAGGCACGTGGCGGGATGAGATGGCCCCGTTTTCCAAAGCCTCACTGAGAAACAGAGGCTGCTGGCGAACTGCACTCTCATCTGAAGAGAGAGAATTCAAGGCTGTGGTTTCATATAAAATAGTCCCATTTCAGCATATTATGTTGTCAAAATGAGAAAACACTATTTTGGTTCATTTCATTAGCTGTGGTTTGAGTAGCATTTTTTCTCTTGTAATGTCCGTAAACAAAGCATTTAACCACGCTAAGGCGTATACACCTCTCCCTTGGTTTTGCTCTCTCTAATTCAAAACAGGCATGCCTGTTAACAGTCCAGACTTCTATAGGAGCTAATTGTGGGGTCAAGGCCAAGGACACACATGCCATATGTCAGTAAAAGTATAAGAGGAAGCTGAGGAGAAGAAAGTGAGGAAGAGAAATGATGATGAGAGCGATGAGAGTTGAAGGGAAGGAGTTGAAACGTGCGTGATGTTTTTGCTCTACCAAGTCTTGTAAACCACCAGTTGAGACTGGACACTCCTTCGGTACTCGAATCACACCTTTCTGGCAGACAGTCGTTTCATGAAGAGAAAGACAAGAAATAGAGCAATAGTGTGAGAGAAAAAGAGCAGGAGAGAATCAGTGACCGACTTTGAGAAGAATATCTCATCATGAAGCAGCTTAGGCACATCTCAGCAAAAAAAGCAGCAAGATCTTTGTGGTTCAGCTTTCCATTCACATGCAAAATAATCAGTGGAGTCAGATATTTAGAATCAATGTCAGGAACGATGCTAAGATGACCAAAGTGATGGCCATAAATCTTCTCCTTGTCGTCCGTTACCTCTTTGTTTGGAACTGACATTCTTAGACTAATGACTCGTCCGGTCGTCTCCGTCGGTGTGCTGGAGGGCCCTGGAAGAACAGAAGAGAAATCCAGGAGTAAAGTGAATGACGGACATGAGGAGAAATAGGGGACACAGAAAGAGACAGATTTAGGATAACAGATAGCATTAGATAGGAAGTCAACAGGGACATTGTTAGAACACACATGAGAACTAGATGACTCAATGTTTGCATTGAGCGGCAGTGATCTTTATTCCTCTTTGTGCTGAGGTAATTCACTTTGACTTAGTTCCCAGCCAACAAATTACAAGTAGACTCTTATAGACATCCTGATTATACTGTTGTTTCAGATACCATGCGCTTCTGGATATGATTACCTTTCACTGGAGCACAAGGTTTCTATTTAGTGTTGCGGTTAACAAGGATGGCAAGGGGTCCAAAAAAGGCAGCATTTTCCCAGGAGAAGTTTACTCTCTTTCCCAAAATAACAGTGGCTTTTGGTGCTGTAGCACTTTATATTACAATACCTATAATGAAATAATGACAACCACTGGGAATCTGAAAAGGGAATGTTGGGAGAGAACATTGTCTTTTGTCTGCAGAGACTTGCACGTTTGTTTGTCTTCAGTCATTTATATATAAACTAGACCATGAGCGAGATGCTGAGGAACTTCTCATGACCGATGAGAAAAAGGCCGAGGTCATGGGTCACCCCCACCCCACCTGCAGTACAAACTGAGTCCTACCATCTGGATGGAAACAGCTTGGATCTGCTTCCAGGTCTAAACGTAACCCTCCCCCAGGAGCATTAATGGATTCCATAGGTCACAGATCTTAAAATCTTACACAGGTATTAATATATGACAGTACAAGCACACTATCATGATCAAAACACAGAGCACTACAACACATAGGATTGACACTGTCTTCTTATGCTCTGTTGGTAGTAGTATTTTGGCTTGAATTCTTAGCAGCACAAACCGTAATAATGCAGACCACACAAAGCATTTACAATTCCTCCAAGACTCCAGACAAGCCACCTGTTTTTAATAGAACAAGCTGGCATAGCAGGTGAAAAATAGCAAACTTCGGCCAGTTAGTCCAACATGATGGGTCTGGAAAATATGCATAAACATTGTGTACACACATGTTTGAACGTCATAAACATTGTGCACACACATCTTTGAATTATTATAATTGTAATATAAAATTGTGATTTTAGATACAGACTGTGAAGAGAAGCTGTAAATGGACATCAGGAGCAAGACAATGATGCTCTTTTTTAATCTATGATTGCCAAAGCCAAAGTCCTGAATAAGAGGAACTACAGTAAAAGACGGTATGGTGTCAGTTAGAGTATTACTCTCAGATTATATCTTGTTGGGCATAAACTTGAAATTTCCTAACAACAGGCAACATACAACCAAGGAGTAGCCTAAGATACCTGGATGAGCCATTGATTTTAGAGAATCAGTACATTTCAATTTTACTGTTAAGAATTTTTGTATTAATAGTTCTCCCTATCATCAGGAGACTGACACTTTGCTCCAGCCATCTGTGGTTGGGAGTCTAGGGAGCAAAACTGGCTTTGCTATCTGGGTGTGATAAATGGCACACGCTCTCCCCTGTCAATCAGTGTGACACTAACCAATCGTGGGTGTCTGTGAGCTCATGTATGCAGAAGAGGGTAGATAGCACTTTCCGCACAGTGTGTTATGTTGCCCTGTGAGACAGCATGAGCAGCAGTTCGAAAAGAGACACATTTAACCTTCACATGTCTCGGAAAGCATGAAGGAAGGAAGCATGTGTTAGCCTTCACCGTCCTCGATTTGGCAGTTGTTGTATTATAGGGGAGGACTGTCTAGTCGGTAGGAATTGGCTAGTCTTTCTGTTTACCTAACACTTACTTTCAAATAAAAAAATGTTTTGGATGTAATGTACATGAACCCTGTTGCTATGTCTGTGTGAAAATACAGTTCATAACAGCAATTGCTCTACAGAAGAAATAAAACTGGCTTGCTGATTTACACAGAACCTGGTCACACACACTCGAGTAACCACGACATCCCGTAGTCAAATCGTAAACTACCAACAATGAGTGGGACCCGGGGTGCAGACCCTGATCACCCTGCGGAGACAACAGTTAGATCTTACTTAGGTGCAACTATATCTGACACTAGTACTGTGCAGTGTTGTGTAATCTGTTTTGCAAAACCTCCTAAAGCTGTGCTTAGGAAAGTGCTGCGATATCTCAAGGCTGGTTTACATTAGGCTAAAACCTTCACTGATATCATGCTCAATTCATTCTGAAGCCCACTATACATACCTTATCTCCTTTTGGCCCTGGCATTCCCTAGCAAAAGAAGACAGATGTCAAAAAAAAAACTGATAAAAGTTTCTTATCACAATAGCATTCAATAGGTAAACCAGTTTACGAGTGACGATAAGAAGTTCGGAACATGAACATATACGAGACTTTACTCCCAACTATACATGACATATGGCCAAGCTGTGTGAAATGTGAAAAGAGTGCTATCATTTGTGTGCCACACACACTCTAGCCTCCAGTGTATCTGGGGTACAGTGTCTGCTTGACCAGTGTGTATACTGTGACGGAGTGTGTACTAATTGAACTTGAAACACAATGAGAATGAGACTCAACTCTTCCACTTTGCCTACAGACATATGGATTGCGTTTATGTTTCTCAGACATGCATGACGTGTCATGTTCTGTCACTTCTTCATTTCTAACACATAATAGCAATATATTTAATTTTATTCATCTGCTAAATTAATCATACCCACAAGTAAAACTGACTGTAATTAACCACTTCTTCTCAAACCTGTCCCTTAAAAAAAGCCTGATAGGAAGGTGAGAACATACCTGACTGCCTTTAGGACCAGGAAGACCCTGTAAACAAAAGAAAAAACAGCCCTTATATCACATGCATTAATGCACCTTGCTAAAATATCTATACAAAATAGTCAAACTGCCTGACTACTTTAACATGATATATCTGTATGTTTTGTAAACCTAAAATATCAGGGTAGAAACAAAAGACTACCAAATGCCTTGCATATATATGGCTCTCTGCTGTTATATGGTGATCTATATGGTGACAGATTGGAGTACTTACAGGCTTACCATCCACACCCAAAGGACCCTGAATGAGAAAGAGAAAGAGAGAAAAAGGGAACGCCATCAGAGGATAAGATGCATCTATATGTGTATGTATGTATATACAGGTAATGAGGGAGAGTAACGTTTCTTATAATGGGTTGGGAAATTGAATGACATGAGTAGATAGAGGTGTGGATGATATAAAGTGCCAAAATAATAGGATGAGTAACATATACTATATGGCCAAATGTTTGTGGACATCTGACCATCACAAACTGTTCAAAGTTGGTAGCACACAACTGTATAGTATATCTTTTCCTGTCACTGGAACTAACAGGCCCAAACCTGTTCCAGCAAGACAATGCCCCTGTGCACAAAGGGAGGCCCATGAAGACATGGTCTGAACTCAAGTGGCCTGCACACAGACCTGATCTCAACCCCACTGATCACCTTTGGTATGAACTGAAACAGCGCCCCAAGCCTCCTCGCCCAAAATCAGTGCCAGACCTCACTAATTCTCCTGTGGCTGAATGGCCAAATCCTCACAGCCATGCTTCAAAATCTAGTGGAAAACCTTCCCAGAAGAGTGGAGGTTATTATAACAGCAAAGGGGGAACTAAATCTGGGATGGGATTTTCAAAAACCACATGTGGGTATGATGGTCAGGTGTCCACAAACCTTTGGCTATATAGTGTATGTTACAACACAAACAGTACAACAGACACATGAAATCATCTTGATTGAAAAATCCAATCAAGCCTCATTCATTAATTCAGATTCAGGCTCATACTGCAGGGCAGAGAGGTCGCTGTCCACTCCACACGAGGTGCTGAAACACCCCTCAGGGACTCGTAATGACCTTGTCAGCAAACAAACATATGTATGGGTGACAAATTAAAGAAAAACCCAACATGAAGTGTCTTAGTAAGCGGTTAGGCCACCATGAGCCACCAAATCATCTTCAGTACACCTTGGCATATATTCTGCAAGTCTCTACAACTGTACTGGAGCAATAAACACCATTCTGGTGTCCATCTGGTGAGTGTGAGGGCCATATAATAGAATTTACATAATTGTATTATTCATGAAACCATTCAGTAAGCCCACGTGCACTGTAGATGGGGGCGGAGTCATACTGGAAAAGACCATTCCCATCAGCAAATAACTGATTTGCAGTGACCCTTCTGTCTAAGAGGACAAGTGGACCCACACTGTGCAAGCAAAATAAACAACATTACAACAGAGACACAGTTTTCTTATTTAAACTGTCACTGCTGTACACTGGTTAATACGCCCATTCATGTTGTGGAAGAGATTAGCAATGCAATATGAATTGAATTACCACATACTTGGTGTCTCCAAAATAAATAATTAAAAAAACCTTCATCTGACAAGATGAAGACAGACAAGATAGAAAGGGATAGAGATAAGTAGGCTGAGGACAAGAAAGATCAGTAGATATCTTGTTTTGAGACAGCTCTGGCGGAGAGGACTAGTAAGACCACATATGGCAGTACAGTTCAAACAACAGTCTGGACCAGCTCAATTGTTGTGCTTGGCCCGACTTCACACAGTTGCATGTTTGCATTATTACAGTGCAGGGACCGCTAAAATAAGTTGCATATGCAGTAGTCAGGTTGCTTACAATTAATTCCTGTTTTCCACCAGTGGCGTGCGCATATGACCAGCGATTTTTGTGCAGTACCCGTCTATAGAGAAGGTTGTGTTCTGTAACTAATAATCATAATTTTTCTCCATATGTTCTTGTACAGTTTGTGTGTATGCACTGAGAAAATGTTATTCCGTGTTTGTTTTGAACTCATTTGAATAATCCTCAATTGGAAGAAGAAAACGCAAAACATTCTGTCTAAGTTTAGTACTTGAGGTTTTGCCAGTTATAACTAAGCAGAACTTCTAAAACAATGGACAAGAGCCCTCCAGAGAAGTACTGCTTCTTTGGTAAACAGTAATAAACCAAGAGGAAATAGTCCATCATCAAATCAAAATGTTCTCTTGTATTCATTCATCTTTGCCACAAAAATCCTGTCTAATCATCAAAGCCTGAATATTGAAAGAAGACACTAGAAGAAATGGCCACGACTTCCAGCAGGCGGCGCTCTGTATTACTGAAAGGTGGATAAGTCTAATAATAAAGTCAGGAAAGCAGTTATCCACTGATTTTAGGAAGATATTTACCGGGTAGCCATCTCGCCCTGGAGTTCCCTGTTAGGATGAAAGAAAATAAAATATCATTAAATCTGGAATAAGCACACAATCCACTACTGTCTCTAAAGAGAAAACAAAGTGAAGCTGCACATGCTTGAACTAATCTTCTGTATTTGAAGGTGGTGCGCTGTAGTAAAAAGATAAAACGTGGAATGCATATTTTAAATCTCTTCCATCTGCTTGTAAATATAATTAACATCCCAAAAACTCCTTCCAGCAAATTATTAGCTTTACATATTTTTAAGCCCCACTGATGTCGCTATCTAGGAAAGTTAAAGCATGTGTGGGAAATTTGTATTCTTTGTTGCTGTTAAAAAAATAATAACAACATGAAAACAATACAATCTATATTTTGAGCACAGTACATACGACTCCCAGAATAAAAAAATAAAAAAAATTGAGGGGTGATAGTCCTTAAGAATACATCACTGTACTTCTAGCATGTATCTTTTACCTGGACAATGAGTCAAGCATACCTGTAAAACTCATCTACATAATCTGACTTTAAGGACCACTGTTGTACCTTTTGAAGTTACTCTGACATTGTATAGCTCTTGAGGAGCAAATATGTACATCACATGTAAGTCTAGTGTACATTTTATGCAGCTGTACCCAAAAAAAAATACAACAATGTCTATCAACCTGTCTGTAGCTCTAAGATCTATGCTGTGTGTGAAAACAGTCTTTCCATTTGTTGGCAGGCCCAACTCTTGAAGTTGGACTACGAGGGTGTGAATGCCAATAAAATATGCAGAACATGTAACTGTAGTTGGTTTTAAATCATTTTTTTATGGATCCACACTCTAGACTGCGTTCAATATTATCTTACCTTCTTTATAGCCAACGTTATGTCTGTTAGCTAGAATTGGGATGGGAATTGAATTGGATCACGTCATGGCTGACGATGAACCAGATTCACATACATGCGTTCTGCATTAACTGTCCACAAATATGGGGGTACTTACTGGAGGTCCTGAAAGACAAACACAAACAATTAACTGTTAGCTATTGAGTACTTTTTTTTTTTTTTTTTTTACATTTTCTCATCAGCAGTTTGACTCAGCGTTTGTTCTTATATCATTTGACTGTCAGGTATTGAGTTTTTTTTTTACATTTTCATTACATTGTTCATTCTTTCCTTAATTCCTCTCTAGTAACTACTTTATCTTGGTCAGGATTGTCTAGGAACCTAGGAACACTGGATGTGAGGCAGGAATACACACTGGATGGGTCGCCAATCCATCCCAGGGCACCATGCACATCCACATCCACACTCATTCACACCTAGGGGCAATTCAGCATAGCCAATCTACTTACAAGTATTTTTGTGAGAAATGAGAAACCCTGGTGAACCAGGATGATTCCTGCATGCATGTAAAAATCGAACAGTCTACAATGTTTCAAATCCGTCACAACCCTGACTAGGATAAAGTGGTTACTGAACATAAATGAAAGTATGAATGAATGAATGAATGAATGAATAAATGAAGGACAGTATAGGAAAAAGCAAATGCAATATAAACCAACTCAATGCAGATAGAGCCTAGTTCTGAGGTACTGACAGCAATTATAGATAGAACTCCTAACTAACTAACATCAATAATCCAGTAGGTCTGTTCTAAAAGTCATGTTCATGTGTGCCAAAAATAGTGTACATCATCCTTATATGTGGGGTGCAATGGGAGTCTGTAATCATAATTTTGCAACCATATATCGCAATTTGCATTCAGGTAAAATGTGTATTGATTCACTAATCTTCAGTAACCACTTTATCCTGCTCAGGGTCATGGTGGATCTGAAGCCTATTCCAGGAACACTGGATGTGAGGTGGGCACGAGGTGGGGTGAGACTTCACCGTGAATGGGATGCTTGTCCACCTCAAGGCACCACACTCGCACACACACACACACACACACACAAAGACACACATTCACACCTAGGGACAATTTAGAGTAACCAAGTTTTGGTCAGTGGGAGGAAACCCCCGCAGAGACAGGTAGAACATGCAAAATTCCATGGACAGTGACCTCGGCTCAGGAATGACCCTGGATCCCTGGATCTGTGAGGCAGCAATCCGACCCTCTGCATCATGGTGCCACCCATTTATATTCATGCATTGCATATTTTGTACTTTGCACGTGTTGCACTTTCAATAGGTGTCATTACAAAGAAAAACATACAAGAAAAGTAACAGTTGAGGCCAGCAGAACCTCCTCATCCACCTGTGTTCAAGTAGACATCTTATTCCAGCACAGGGACATAACATGTAAATAATGGTCACACGGAAGTTGTCTCCCAGGAACAGCCCCAAGGAACAGGATTCACCTGAACCAAGGTCACACTGACAATAAAGAACCAGGTGGATGTGTAGGGCCAAGAAGCTGGCCAAGAAGCTGGTGCAATATTCACCAGTGAAACCTTTGCTTCTAGCTTTATCCCATTGCATGTGAACTTGTTGCCCACAGTGTTTCCAACTGACTGACAGCTGAAGCAGGAACGAAACAATACTAGTGTCAACAATTGTGTCTGTGGTTCTGTGACTTCTGGATGGCCGTTTGAGGTGGTGTGAAATACAATGGCTCCTTCTGTACAGGCCGTGATCTTAGATCAACCCTGCCGGTAATCTGATATTATATAACTTTGCCCTGAAGGAGCTGAAAACTTCAGTAGATCTGAATAATGTTCAGAGGAAAATTCCTTTAAATCACAGGCATCTGTTGAATTGAACACAGTCACCAAGAAAATGTGAAGCATCCCAGCAGTGTGGAAACAATCTTGGTAGGCGAAAGATCAGTCTTGCATAATAAATATTCTCATACAATTCTATTTCGATCAGCTTGGATTTAACAGTAATTAACTTTGGGCTTCTGAAAACATAACCCCTGTGTATACAATATACATGAGTCAATGCAGATGCCTTTAAACTCTCTTGGCCTTACTTTAAAAGGTTTACAATATTGTAAGTGTCGTATAGGATTTTGGTAATGTGGGCTATTTCTTCCCACTTCTGCTGCATAGTTTCCTTCACCCCTTCCCATTACACTAATCATAATGGATTAGGCAGACATTGGCAAAGCTCTGGTGACTCCAGAGAGATGATAGTTGGAGAATCTGACAGAAAATTGAGTTCGACTCGTATGCAGAGCTGCAAAGGTCTTTAGCTGATCTGGAAAGGATCAGAGTACAGCGTAAACAAACAAGAACTCCTACAAATGGCTGCACTGATAAGGTCTCTTTTAAAGGGTGTGCTGTCACACAGCCATGTGGGAAACTCGATCCATCTCTGCCATGGTGAGAATAAGGAGGGAGGGATTAGAAGATAGAGAAATGCAAGAAGGATCCCACTGTGTCAGTTCAGGTCACCCAGAGCCCTGGGCCACTGAAGGGGAGCTTTTTATGGAGAGCAGGCTGTGTGTTTTGGAGGCTGTCAGTCCTCCCGTCGTCACCATGGGCCAAAGTCATCAAACTGAGAACAAAGACACAGTTCTTCTCCCCTTGTCCACCAAAGCATGTTTGTGACTGTGCTCTCTGATGATGTATGTCCCATGTTGTTTTTTCTAATGCTTGCAAGCGTTGATTCTCCATTATCTCACCTACCATATCTCATTATCTCACATTGCATACATTACACATTAATCCAATACCTCATATGACACACACACACACACACACACACACACACACACACACACACACACACACACACACACACACAGTGATGGTGTATTTCTGCATTTTGTTTTTCTTCTATACTGATACTTTTGCACTGATACTTCAGCCACCCATACAACCACCCATCTGTTTACCCATCAATCCATCCAACCATTCATCATCCANCATACATCCCCCTATTCGTCCCTTCATTAATCCATCAATCCACAAACCTACTATCTATCAATCTATTCATACACCCACTCATCCCTTCATCCAGCCATCATGGATGCAAAGTGTTAAAACAATGTACTCTATGTTGAGTAGCTTCTGTATAGCACATTGCTATTATAGATGCTGAACCATTGTCTCCTAAACTTCAAGGAAGCGTGGATGTTTCCACACCTCACCGTAATATTAGTTTAATCAACGTGCATTATTTTTAATGTAGGTACTAGGCAGTAAGCCCTAAGATTTGGAAATGTAAAGGGGAAGAGGTTAATTGACTGAGGTAAATTGAATCTCTAGGTTAAGTGACCTCATATGATAAACTTGATAGAAATGTTACCATGACTACACTGTAAAGAAACCTTTCCTCAAATGTGTGGAATAGGTTCTGTACTGAAGGTCTACAATCTAGCATAACAAGAAGCATATGACAAAAAGGAGAGTATAAAACAGAATATTGAGCAAACTTGAGACGTGGCATAAAAGAGGAGACTTTTTTAATGATAAAAGGTTGGAACATAACATAAAAAAAGTGTATACAATTCCTCAGTAAGGTTGTATGAGATTAAGTCATTTCAGAAGGAACTCATGACTCTGCAACATCTCTGCAACTTTTACACTGAGCCATATATGATGATAATACTTTTATTTTCCTCACATTGATATACAGTGCATGCTAATTGATATAAGTTGTGAAAGGAAATAAATACTCACCAGGATTCCCTTTTTTTCCACGTCTACCTGGGGGTCCTGCAAAAAGAAATGAAGAAAATGATGATCAGAAAAGAAGAAAAGAAATGTTTAACGGAATATAGGCTGAGAATAAGAAGCAGTTTACGATTATCAAATATATCAATATAAACATTCATCTTAAATGTTATGGCTGGTCACGGGCATGTATGCTAACTACGGACTGCATTTCTTGTCATCCAGACGGTGTGAGTAGACAAAAATAATCAACGCCATGGTGGTGTGATGTGAAGCAAAGAGTCATTACCACCCCATTCTTATAACCACACAGTCCAGAGTGTGTTATTTTGGCTATACCACAGTGATTTACCACTCATTACAATGTTTAATTTATTAAAGAAAGACACATTACACATTTTAACAGTTTATAGCTAAGATGTAATGTTGTGGAATATCTGCGAGACAAGTTAGTTCCTGTTATTGCTTATGTTAAGCAGTCGTTCCCTCACCAGCATCACTTTCTCCTTCTCTCTCTCTCTCTCAAATAAAAAAAAAAACATTTTCCTGACAAACCGGCAGGTGTAAGCTTCTCCGTCTTGAAGACTTTCCCGTGCTGGGAAACTTTGCAGAGCTCTATGCTAAATAAATGTCTCCTAAAGAAAAAACTTCACCACATCAACGACTTTACGTTTTTCTTTGCCAAACAACACATTTTAAAATCCATTTATTAGGTGAAGTGTCTGCTATATAAGTCCCTGTGAATGAGCTGTGACTACTGAAACAATAACGTATTATTAAATAAAGCACATTGATATTATCGTCCTATCGTTCATATTACAAATGTAACTACTGTCAGAGCTGTATTGTTAAATAAAAATCATGCACGCTGTGGTACAAGGTTTAAGTTTTAGACAAACTCTTGCAGCTCTAGTGAATGTATGCATTACTACACTGCTTTTTTTGAGCCTTGATGTATAAATGTAATAAATACAGCTGCGCTCCATAAGGCCTCAGTGACCTACCATTTCTGTGGTAACCACACCTATAACAGTAGATTTCAAAGGCTTAAAAGTGAGGAAACAAATAAAATGACAGGGCTCCTAATTGAGTATATGCGTAAAGATGTTAGGAGAACAAAATAAATAAGCCTAACATGCAGCTGAGCTGAGACTGTCAAGTGAAACCACTCTGTCCTCTCACTAGTCTAGTCTCTGTTGGCAGTGACCGCACCATTGACACTCATCTATGCGTGAGAAAACTTCCTTTTTTCCCCAGTTGAGGCCCACATGGGCTGATTGCACAGAGGGAAACGTCCCGAGGAGTGTCTTGCCTGTAGATAACGAGTGGAAGAAGGTTCCTTCTGACAAGGAAGTGTGTCTAAACCGGTTCACATCGTCCTGCATCTGCAGCACCAGGGGAAGCCAAGAATGACATCACACGAGCTTGGACAAACAAACACAGCCATCTATAGTCACTCATCCTGCTGACCACAGGCCGAACGAAGCGGATGAGAGTGGTACAGAAGACTGAGAGCTGCCAGTTGCGTAAAACCGAACAGAAATGAGTTGCAGATGCATTTGTAACCCTGAGAGACGCTTCACAGCTTGTACTGATTGAAACCTGATTTCATGGGGAGAATTTACAGATTCACACAAGCGAGAGCAACATGGCTGAATGTAGTTCAAGTTTATAAGAGTAAAGTCATTAAAAAAAAAGGTATAAACATTAAGGTTGCACCTAACCCTAACCTTAACCTCTATAACATTTCACACTGTGTCATGCAGATTGTTATGGGGTTGATATAGATATAAATCTGGACAATAAAGTGTACATTGTCAATGTCTGCAGGTAGCAAATATAAATATTACTAAATATAATGCCCAGTTCCAATTTTACAGCCTTATGGGACGTTTAATTCAAAATGCCCAGTATTAAAATTTCCCATGAAATAGCTTTATGGCTGTGATTTGATTTTGTACACTTAAGTATTTCCTGAAACAGGAAGTCAATGATGTCATGTTGAACTGCTTGACTGACTTACACAGCAGCCAAAAGCGTTTGAGATACCCCATTCCACCGCCGAATCTAAACAAACCTGACAGTAGCTTGGTGAGCTAGCTAAATATGGAGAACAGTGCAGAAATTAATAAGAGCCTTTTACTTACTCTTACGGAATTGAGTTCTCACTCAGTCTGAGGAAGCGATATACTCCAGTAGAAGAATCCTAAGTTGGTAAAACACCTCAGAGAAGTGCCTCATACAAGTTCCTTTAGCTTCAAAATAATGTTAATGTCAATCAAGTGATGGATAGAAAAGCGAATAAATGTTACAGGAAGACACACTGCTAAAAACGCACAGACAAACCACGTTTACTTCTGAACTAGCTAATGCACAGCTAATGTAGAGCAAGACCTGCCCAGGGGTGGGATATGCACGGTTCTATAGAGCACTTAGTTAGACAATTATGTCCAATATTAGACTTAGTTAGACAATATTGTACCTAGCTATGAATCATAAAAACGTTTGATCATTTTCCAGGAAGTTATGAATGAGAATATAACATACTATGGTATTGGTACACACTAAAAGTCAGTGACAAGAAGCTCTGATGCATGAATTTCAATTTCAGAAGCACTAATAGGATTAAAGAGAATTCAAATGCAGCCTGATGATGACTTGTGATGCCCTTATGCTACTGAATTTCTATGCTGCTCATAGAGTCTTCTGTATTACCTGAAAAGATAAAGATGTCCATGGTAAACACAGTCCAAGCAGATAAAGCAGTCTGAAAGCTTCCATCCAGTACATCTGAGTCTAACTTTTACACAATTGCACTTTTTGACCATATAGTATACAGTTTAGAAGGGAATTATTTATAACTGCACTATCCGGTGAGGATGGGTTCCATAAACCTGAATTGAATTAACTTGAACATTGAGGCGCTAAGGATCATCAGCCCATGGTAAGTGGTGCTATATGAGGAGCGGGCTGCTATAATGCGTGTGACCTATGCCTATACTCGTGCAGAAGTATGCTTAGAGTTTACTCTTGTGCTTTAAACACAGTCCTGCATTTCATTCCAGCTCAGAATCTTTAGAAATAAAGGCTCCCATCCTTCTCCTGAATTTTTCATTTTATACAATGAGAGATCTTCTGCCAAATGGACCAAAGGCTGTTAGTAAGGAATGAAGTGAGGCTTATTTCCATCTAGATAAACAACTGTGTTCAATAAGCCTGCCTTTTAGACATTATTCAGAAGTCATTGTATCATTTCTGAAATGAAATTATCCTAATATGCACAGAGTAATTCCAGGAAAATGCCGAAGGTATTTAGTGATTTCTGCCGTCACTGTTTCCTTACTTTAACATACGAGACTGATTTAGGTTGAAATGAGTGAACAACATCTCTGAACTAAAGGTCATTAGTTCATAAACTGTACACTCCAGACTTACTGAATGATCTTTTTCAATTTGGTACTTAATCCTTTTGGCACTTAACCCCTTAAATTTAGTTGTACTATAAGCAATGACAATAAAGGCATCTATTCTATTCTAGTGTGATATGAAATGCTGGGTGCTGTACCAACTCGTGCAGCTGAAAAGCATTCGTCCTAACATCAGGAAAATGTGAGCTGAAATTTCTAGTGCACTATTACCCCAGAAAACGACACAAATGCTTCAAATGCTGCAAATATTGCTTTAATATCACGTTCTGCACTGCCCTGTGTCTGTGTTATACGTGAACTCTGGCATGCACATAAAACCCGTTTCCTCCTAATAACCTCAACAGATGAAAAGGCACAACATTTACAGTAGGCTTTCAAAAAGATTTAATTAATACTATAACACCTCAAGTTAACACATAACACTCAAAAAGATTGAACCCTAATTAATACCGTAACACTTCCTCTGGAAAGTTTTATCAGGTGCCTGGTCGAGATTTGGCTCTCCATCAGTGTTATATTAAGAGTGACGTCAAAGGCTAAATTAATGAGTGGTTTTGGTTTCGTGATGAATTCTGCAGGGACTAATTGCACACGTGTTCCACGTTAGGATGTTTAATTGCTTACACCAGAGACAAGGCTTTATGGTACAGAAAGGTGTGAAAAGAAGGAGGAAAAAGCAATAAATGGGCCTGGCATTCCCCACCCACCTGGGATAAAAATTCACTCCAGATTCAGATTAACGCTTCATATCCAACTCTAAGCAGAACATGACAAATATACTGTGTTAGTTATGGCTAACACGGGAAGTGTTTTTCACACATTTGGCCACATTACATATTAATGATGCATTAATATTCGGACGTGAACACTGGTAAAATATCACGAGTAACGGCAGCAGTTTGTAAATCATGTTTCAAAAATAATTACACTTAATGGAGAGGAAATCAGTCATGGTCTTTTTTTTTCTCAGAGTTCACTTGAAATCAGGACTTGAAATTTTGGACCAAATTAGGATTAAAAATCCATGTGTGTTGATAGACTGTCAATGTCACACCCTCTGTAGCGCCACTACTTCCACGTCAGCGCAGGTACATTCGATCCTGACCTCGAAAATAGCAACTGGGTGATACCAGGAACAAACTGACGTGCGCTCAACCACTTTAGCAACACCAGTGCTCTCCTATCAAACCACCTGCATGAAAATGTAGCTTGTATACAGTATCCAACTATCACAAGAACAATTAAACCATCAAGACCAATTCCAAAATCAGATTATTTATTGTATATTGAGCACACGTTATGGATAGATCAGGAACATGGGCCAAAACAGTTCTTCTTACCTGTTGGTTACAATTCCAGTCTTAGTTAGACACAAAGACATAATCCCTTTCTAAAATAAAAAAGTTTATTCTCTCCCCAGCAGGGATTCTTCAAACGAGTTGAATAGTTTGTTCTGCTCAGTGTTGAATGGCTTCTAACAATCATTCGCTGGTGACAAAGAAATGAGTTCACAGACTGAACCAATCCTGCTGAGCCATGATTTTACTAGTAAATGCTAACGGCATACAACAACAAAAAATTCCTGCATTTATTCCATGAGAGAATACCACACTCTATTACACTTTTCCTCCGGTTATATTATATTACCAGACCTGCCAAGAGAACAGTCTTTTTTTCAAGAGATTAGTACAGTGACATATTAATCTGGAATGATTTGCGCTGATGTTTTGAACTCTCCGATATTAACTGACAGCGCGTGGAAGCCTGCTCCTTTCGCTCATTCTCACATGCTCTTGAGAGTGAGCCTGCAGGGCACTCTTGCTTGGACAATGTGAAATAAAATCTTTCCATGTATGTTCGACTTAGCTAACATTAGATAAGTATACAGTGAACATCAGTTAGCTGTACTTATTATTAATGCAACCGAAAAAAGAGAAAAAAGGTTTTGAACATGCAAAACATCAAACAGGCCTACAACTAAGTGTCAGATCTAACAGTACAAATAAAGTTAATAATGATGATAATTAGAAAGTGATAAATACGCTGTTTTTTTTTCTCTTCTGTGTTGGCATTGTGCTGACACGTTATAGATAACATTATGTATTAACTGTAACTTTTATCTGACACAAATTAGGATTTATTACATCGCAATAAATGACTCCTTAATGCTGTCGAGAGACAAGATTTCAGTTTGACACCCTGGAGCTTAACTTCAAAAGATCGTCTGGCAAGCCAAAAAGAAAGAAAAAAAAAGCTTATGAGAAACTTCTAACACAAGTGGTCCTCTGATAGGATTGAACATTCCGATATGAATCACACATGAAGCGCAAAAGGCACCAGCATGGCACTGCAGAGCAAAAGCCTTGGAGCTGGAGGTGAATAAATGCTATCAAGCGTCCATGAATTGAATGGAGTGGAGTGTGAAGAGATCCACAGAGGGTACGCAGAAAGGAAAGTTTGAATTGAATGGAGTGGAGTGTGAAGAGATCCACAGAGGGTACGCAGAAAGGAAAGTTTGAAGACCTGAGAAAAAGCTAATATTATTGTAATAACAAGCTATAACAGCCACGTCGTCGTTCATGCTCTGTTTATTCAGCTAATTATTGGGGATCATGCTTTGAGTTAACTGTAAAAACAGTGTGGTTGAATTCAAAGTTTGCAATCAGTGTGTGAATGCGTATACGACGTACAAATGACTAATCTGAGGAGGCCAGTGACACATATGACATGCTTACCATGTGTCATATGCATATGTATAATCAGTCATTTTGAAATAAATATACAACCATGGTTCACTAATTTGACTCCAAGTCATCAGCAGTATTTTAGCTAATCCAAATTTTTCCATAATGTTTTCCTTGTCATAAGAGATTGTATAATAAGGTCACATTTCAGTTAAAAGAATTCCAGGAACAAATCAGAAACGTATGTCTAAATGCTTAAAAAGTTTGAGTTTATGACAGCCCAGAGGGTAGCACAACAGTTCCTTGGATTTTAAGTCGAAGCAGTCAAAACACACCGTAAAATAAAAGTAGAAGGTTTTAGTTGGAAAAAGTGAAGATACGGCACAAGTGTACAGCACGTTCTCTCTCGGATATTCGGTGGATTTGCCCAAAGTAATATAACACATAGTTACGTTTACGACGCACCAATAAAAGATAAGTCCACCTTTATCTCTATAACATAAGGAGTCAAAAATAGTAAAACAAGTGATGTACCAGTTCGCTGAAAATGCTCTTACTTGAACAACCCATAATTTCCTCCCCGAGAATTAGATGCTTCCACAGGAAAAAATGGCAAGATCATCTATATATTCTTATACCAGACGCTGACAGATTTTTGGAAACTCCATCCACAGTTATAGCTGGTGGAGCTCAAAACTGGAAATGTTAGGGGAAGTATTACACCGCCTGCTGAGCAAGGAATCTACCACTAAAGACCAGGAAACGGTTCTGCTTAAGAAGTAGCCGCAATTCTTCAACGGGCCATAAAAGAAAAACTAAAGCATAAATTAATACAGTTACACTGATAGTGATATCAGATAGCAGATGATAGTGTTTACAACAAACACTGGAACAAAGATCTGACTTTGATCGTGGCATGGCTGTTGGTGCCTTATGGGTTGGTTTGGGTATTTTAGAAAATTTGGATCTCCTTGCACGTTTACACAAAACGGTCTCTACAAAAAAGGTGTGAAAAACCAACAACAACAAAAAAAATCCAGCGAGAGCCAGTTCTGTGGCTGGAAATGACTCGTTGATAAGAGAGGTCAGAGGAGAATGGCCGGACTGGCTCAAACTGACAGAAAGGTGAGTCAAATCATCACATTTTGCAACCGTGGTGAGCAGAAAAGCATCTCAGATTGCACGAAACTTTGAACCTTGTGGCAGATGACCCACAACAGCAGAAGATCACATCAGGTTTTACTCCTGTCAGGCAAGAATAAGAAACTGAGGCTACGGTGAGCACAGGGTCACCAAAACTAGACATTTGAAGACTGGAATAACGTCGCCTGATCTGGTCCAGTTTCCCACTGTACCCTATTCTGTTCTCAGCTGAGGGGTGTGTTTATTTCTTGCATCTCTTTTTCTCCTGGAGCTCTTGGAAATAAAAAATGAATGCAATGGGATACAGGGAATAAAGAAACATAATAAACATCAGTGTTGGCCTCCTTGTTTACTGAATTGGCTCATGAGTTCCATGGAAGCAACTTGTTATATAAGAAATACTCCAATGCAACATAAATCCAGTCCAGTTGTAAAAACATTCCCTCTGCTCGCTTTGCTGGCCACCAGCTGAAGACGTCTGCAGAGTTCACTTTTCCTGCAGCTCTCAGTCCCCACGCTGCCTCATATGAGCTCTCACTAGTGGGGAAGGAACGTGAAGCGAGGCTTTTCGTACTAATCTGCTGACTGCGGAATAGACCGTAGCTGGTAATGCATGTGTGCTGCTTAGCTTGGGGGTGACCATGCTGGCAGCTGCAAATGACTCCAGATGTGGAGAGAACAGGGTGTAAACAACAGATTAACAGCCACAATACAACAGGCTGTTCTGAGAATAAGGGAAAAAAAACGACAGTGAAAGAGACACTGATGAGAGGCTCCCTGGCCCGCAAAGAAATTGGGGTTTTGCGAGTCTTAGAAGTCAGAATGAGATGAGTCACTTAAAACAGAAACTTACCATTCATCTTGGATTGTTTTAGCTTGGGACGTAAGTGTATTAGGCCTCAGGCCTGCTGAGTAGGAGACGTTTGATTAACACTGTCTCAGTCAGTTTATATGACAATTTATCATGTTTATGTTTGAGGATAAAACGTCATGTTCAACAGGCATACATTTTCTTACACCTTTATTCATATTATCTCCAACAAAATTCATGTTCCAAGGAGCTGCTTGGAACTCCTTGTCTATACTTGTCTATACTTGTAGACTCACTTGTCTATACACCTGGTGACACCTCTAAGACCAAGAGACATTTTTCTAATCTTCAGTCTTGTTTGGTTTTTGGTGAACCCATACCCACTGTAGCCTCAGATTCCTATTCTTGGCTGACAGGAGTGGAAAATGATGGTGTGGTCTTCTGCTGTCGTAGCCCATGCGTCTGAAGGCTCCCTGTGGTGTGCATTCTGAGATGCTTTTCTGTTCACCACGTTTGCAAAGAATGGCTGTTTGAGTTACTGTAGCCTTTTTGTCAGCTCAAAAGTGTCTGGTCATTCTTCTCTGACCTCTTTCATCCGCACGGTGTTTCCGGCTACAGGACTGCGGCTCAGTGGATGATTTTTGCTTTTTCGCAACATTCTGTGTAAACTGTTTAGGCTGTATAGCTTTACAGCAGTTTGTTAGCCAAAAGGTTTCGCTTTATAATGCAATCGGTTTTTGTTTCACTTTATCGAGATTGTCGAGATTCCTAAAGTAATGTCAGTATGTTCCTTGTTCCAAATCAAGCTAAGACAGAGTAATAAATTCCAGGATTTGCAAACTGATATTCATTCCAGAAGGTGCAGAATTTGTTTCTGAGAACATAGTTCATGTTTAAAATAGGTTGGGTGGGGGGGCATGCACACAGAATCGACTTTTCCCTTCTTATAAAAAGACCATGGATAGATTGTAGGCTATACAATTTAACAAATCCTGAATTCTCCATGAAAAGCAGACTATTCTTAGCTCCTAAAGAAAGAATTAACACGAGTCATGGGGTATAGTCATAAACATGGAAACTACACCTCCGAAGCTTTAGATGTGTGTTTATCTTTGTGAACAATATCATCCATTGTGTCATTTTGTCCTAGGCAATTGGGAAATTATGTGTCCCTTGGGGAACATGTGACTGTCCTCATCCCTCAGTGGTTCCAGATGGGGGACTGGGCTTTAAAAAGCACCTGGCAAAAAAAACTGCATGTCACTGCTCATATAAACATCCACGACAAGATAATTGAAATGGACTAGAGCACAATAACAGGCGTAATGTAAAAGTTAAAGACCAGGACAAACTTCTGTTTTCCTCACACAGGTTACAAGCCTTGTCATCGTTTAGCTGAACAAATACGGTCTTCCATTTATGATATTAAACAGCTACACCTGTGTGGGGCACTCAGAATGTCATCTCTTAAGGAATATCTTCTGGTAAAACTTCTACTATACCAGGACAAATCTCGGTTGCTTACTTGCGTTGCTTGCCCTATTTTCTTTCTTTCATGTAGTTGAGTAATCTCCTAATAACAAACACTTGGCCTCGTTACGAGAATATGTGCAATCTGATCCCTGATTTACTGTTGTTTTTCACTCCGGTCTCAAATGAGCTGGCCTTAGAGAAGACTACAAATGTGTTTCCCCACTAAAATATGGCTTTCAACGAGCTGCAAACGTTGCCCTCTCGGTACACGGTTAGCCGGGGTGGTATGACAGAAATATACATATCCGTGCAGCAAAAACAAACATTTCAGACCTTCCAGAGAGTTCAGTATGTAATCTGTGCTGTGTAAATAAATATGACTAGCACAGAGCTCTGCTTCACTTTACAGGCTGAGCGAGAGTGAAAAAGAAAAATATCTCATCGGTACAATGTTAGATGTAAGATAAAACATTCACGGGGCGAAAATATTTGGCACTTTACAGATCCAGGTCATGAATGCAGAAGCACGTTCTCTCTGGCTTCTCAGGTTCGAGATTTCATCAGAATCACGTTTGTTGTTCTAAACTTAACACCCGAGATTGTAACCACACAGTTTTTTTTTTAATTCTTGTGATCCAGAGATGTAATTACAATGATAAGAGAAGAACTGGGTCAGATGTACTTGAGGACAAAGCATAGGAATGAAAAGTATGAAGCAACAAAGTCTGAAGCCTTTATCTGAATGGCTTATTCATACTTATTCTTTGGGGGGCAGTCGTGGCCTAATGGTCTGAGAGTCGGACTTGTAACCCGAAGGTAAACCTGAAGGTTGTGGGTTCGAGTCTCGGGTCCGGCAGGGATTGTAGGTGGGGGAGTGAATGACCAGCGCTCTCTGC
>CM074959.1:3796900-3814975 GCA_037577455.1 Pangasius macronema | reverse complement strand
CAGTGTACAGTGGTGAAGACATGTTAAGAATATAATAGGAATGTGAACAGGATATACAAATGAATATATACATACATACTTCTGATCACTCTATACTTATAATGGTAGATGTATTCTAACATGGAGAGGCAGAATATCAAAACAAAAATCCACAAAATAACTTTAAAGAATATATTTTAATTGATTTGTATTTCATTGAGGGAAATAAGTATTTGATCCCTCTAGCCAAANTCTTCTTTGCAGATCCTCTCTAAATCATTAAGGTTGGCGGGCTGTCGCTTGGCAACTCGGACCTTCAGCTCCCTCCAGAGATTTTCGATTGGATTGAGTACACAGTATAGGGAATTGTTTTATAGTGAACGGCTTGCACTTGTGACATGCATGAAAAAAAAGAATGATGATGATAAGGTGATTATACAGCTCCATTCACTAACTGTGGAGCTCATGTAAACATTATTTTATACGTTTCAAGCTCAGCATAGGTGCATGGGCTCGAGATTTACTGCACACCTGAGCAACATTTGCAACACTTTATATTTATATCTGTTCTGTTTAAACCCAGAGCTTTTTATACCTATTCCTATAGCTATTATAGCCTGTTATTATGGAAATATGGATAAGGATATCGATAATATCGCTATTATATACCTTTATACCTATTCCTATAGCTATTATAGCCTGTTATATACCTTTATACCTATTCCTTATGGTGCTGTAGACATCATGAAGGTGGATATTATTATTATTATTATTATTATTATTATTATTATTATTATTATTATTATTATTGTTGTTGTTGTTGTTGTTCAGTTGAACTCGTCCCCTAAAATCTCTAAATTTTCCTTAATTCTCCAAAAGAGAAGAAAGTTTTTTCCCGTTTTCAACAAACCCTTATATATTGGTGTAATGTCAAGTTATGACCACAAGAGGGCAGTGAAATTCCTGTGCGACAATTCAGTACATTTTAAAAGTATTACTAAAAAAATCGAGTCGAGAAGAGAAGAGAAGAGAAGAGAAGAGAAGAGAAGAGAAGAGAAGAGAACTTGTTCTAAAAAAAATTAAAATGCCCTTAATTCTCCCGAAGAAAAGAAAGAAAAAAGGGGAAAGCGTCTAACAAATAAATTAGTGTAATGCCGAATTGTGTCCACAAGAGGGCAGTGACATTCCACAGCACGGCCTGAGTGGTCGAGCCATGTCAAATTAAGATATTTACTTTTGAGCGCTTCTTTTCTTTTCTTTTGTTTTGTTTTGTTTTATCGTATGATTTAATACAAATAAAGCCATTGAAAACAAGCATGTTCTGTGTAACATATGCACCATTCCTGTGTTATTTTATTTTTATTTATATTCACTGCGGTTACTCAGTCTTTCAGGCTGTCTGTTTGTTTATTTATTTGTTTGTTTGTTTCTCTCTGATTCATTCATGACACTAGATGGCGCTAATCAGTCGCCCCGCCTTATTTCCGGTCACGTGAGCCCGACCGGGAACAGGAACATGGCGGAAGTTTATCTCTCGAAGTAAGCCGGAGGATTAAAAAAAACAAAAATAATAACAAACAAGGAGGCGTCTGGGCTTCATATTTGATCCGCAGCACTATTAAGGTAGGGAGTTTATTTAGAAATAAATAATTGTTCTCGACATGTTTGTGAATGTAGTCGCTGGCTAAGCTAAGTTAACAACGCTGTCATTATTAGCTCTCCGCTGTCAGCGATTCGGGGCGAGTCCCAATTGAACGCGTAGTGCACTACATAGGGCGCTTGGTGTGGTTACTTTGTGCGCTATGTAGTGCGCGTGCGTAGGGAGTGGGGAAGTATTTGAGACTCCGCCAGTGACATTTACTCACCAGGCAGGTGCCTCAAGTTTCAGGCGAAACTCTTCTCCGTAGTTAGTTGTTATGGTGTAGTTTATATTCTGTTTATCAGATCTGCTAGCTGGAGATTTATTGAACAGATAAATGAGTAAAACCTTTAAATTAAACAGATTTAACGGGTAATTTTTAAATTAAACGTTCGGAACTCGAAACTGTAAGACGTTTAGTCGGAGTATTTGGCGTTTTTACTGATTTTACTGAGAAGCTTCACTTTTAGTTCGAGTTTTAAAACTTTTTAAACATTATTACACAAAAACTAAAGAGGAAAAAAGCATTTTTTTGTATTTAATGTTTCTTTTATAAGTTTAGCAACACAATGTTTGCAGTAAGCACACATACAGTACAAAACAACAACAACTACAACTACTACAACTACAACTGCTACTTCCTGAGCTCAGTGTCGTGCTGCTGGAGGAAAATAATCAACAGCCTGGTGATGAAGTGCTCTTACTGCTCCCACCTCCAGCTGAGTATTTTCCTGTAACAGCACATGTTTTATCCCTGTTAGACCACAGAAATCTGCCAACTCTTAGTCGTTTTTTTAATGTACTAAAGAACGACGATTTGATTATAATTACATTTGATGTTGTGGAACATCTGAGGAACAAGTGGCTTCCTGTTCTCACTTACGTTATAGCAGCTATAAACCGCTTTCCATCGCCAGGTTCTCATCACGTTACTGAGAAACCGCGAAGAAGCGTAAACTCCTCTGTCCTGAAAATGTCAAACTTAAAGTCGCGATAACGTTGCGACACTGGAGACTCCTTCCAGAAATCTTAAACGAACGTCTCCGTACAGGAAGCATGACCATGTGGACGACTGCACCCTGTCGCTGATTATTTTCCTGTAACAGCGTGACACGGAGAGTTTTATTCCCTATTTATTAAACATCGTGGTGCGTCACAGATTGCGCAAAACTCACGAGCAGCGAGTTAGTTTCAGTTTTCAGTTTTCTACATTGGACTGTTTCAGTAAACAGAAAGTACTACTTAAAAAACTAAGATTTTTCCATTTTTCTGTGATTTTAATAAAAAATTAATACATATAAAGAAACAAATAAATAAGCTACTAAATTAATTAATTACTTTTTATAACAAATAAGTAAATAAAACATTAAATTAATAAATTATATATTTTTTAAAAATTCTGAATAATTAAATACTTTTCCAAAGTGTGTGTGTGTGTGTGTGTGTGTGTGTGTGTGTATACTGTATATACACTTTATTTTTGCAGGCTTTATTTACATGTGTTTTTATATAATCCTCCTCAGGCTTACTTGTGACAAAGTGCAGCCACATAAACATCAATAAATTATTAATCCCGAGCCTGAAAGTTCATACGAGCTTGTGTGTGTGTGTGTGTGTGTGTGTGTGTGTGTGTCGCGCAGGTCTCAGGGGTCCGCAACAAGGTACCGGAGGTGACAAGGGTTTGGTCCGGGACCGTTACCGGTGGGGTACTTCCGAGTCGATGTCATCACTGGTACCTCTTTCTCTCTCACTCTCTCTCTCTCTCTCACTCTCTCTCTCTCTCTCACTCTCTTGCCCCCCCCTCTCTCTCTCTCTCTCTGTGTGTGTCTCTCTCTCTCTCTCTTTTGCCCTGTGTCTCTCTCTATTATATGTGACACGTCCTGAATTTTTAATTATTTATTATTCATTCTTTGTTTGTATTTTTTTTCCAGCGAAGATGCATGTTTAATAAAATATGGGCCAAATTGTGCACCGTATAATTAATAAATAAACAGCTGGTGTCAGTTCTTCAGAAGCAGAACTGTAATGACGTACGGCTATGATTATAAACCTGATAAAAAATCCTGGTAAAGAGGAATAAAACCCTGCGTGTCGTGCTGTTAGAGGAAAGTAATCAAGTCGCTCCGCCGCACTACTTCGCTCGACGACGACGGTGTGGCTCCGACTAATAAAAGGAGATTGTCGTGCAGGAAATTTCACAGCAGGTGCTTTATTCCTCTTGTACCACAGCAATATGCCAGTGATTCCAATTTTTTTTAAATGACACATCATACTTTTTTTTTATCCATTTATGGTTACGTTTAATGTTATGGAAGGTAACTGAGTGAAGATAGTTGAGAAGAAATGCATCTTGCAGGAGTGGAAATGTTTAAATATTGCGAATGAAACGTTTTCGATTCAGGAAGTCGTAAATTTCTTATATTCGCTCAGTTACAAGATGAACAGAGCGTCCTTCATGTTTACGTTTATCGCTCGATGTTACTCAGCATTTTCCTGAAATCCTTTTTCAGCTGTGCAAGCTGCGATGTAAGGTCTTCTTTGGAAAAAAATAAGAGTTGATCCGGTCAGTTGTGCCCTCTGCTCCTCTGTAAAGGTTCCTCTGCGAGACACTCGATATTGAAAGTAAAAGCTGATCTGTTCGCTCTCGATTTCCTGATAACCTTCTCGTCTTTCGTTTCTGCAGTGATGTCCGCCAAGCTGAAGGAGAGCAAGAAGAACTGGTTCGGTAAAAGTCTGTACGTGGAGGTGATTGTAGACGGCCAGTCCAAGAAGACGGAGAAGTGTAGCCACACAAACAGCCCCAAGTGGACGCATCCTGTCACTGTGTGAGTGTAGACGGACACACACACACACACACGCGCACACACACACACACACACACACACACATAACATTTCATATCGTTATAGTTGCGTGACCTTTTATCATGAGTCACATTTATTTTTAGATTGTGCTCTGAAATAGTTTCAGTAATCAACCCGCTGGCATTTTACACTCATTCACAAAATGTCTCATGTGATGATTAACGACATCGTGGACGGAGAAAAACGCCACACTGAGCACAAAAGAATCACCGTCACAAAAGAATAACTGATTCATGAACTCAGCTGCTTCGTGACGGGATGTTTTTTTATTTATTTCTATTTGAACGGCAAATGAAATCACGCCGTATACGTCGCGTAATGCTTGGGCATTACAGGGATGTAATGTTGATGAATGTCGCCATGACAACGACACAAAATCGTGACGTTAAGTTTTCAAGTCAAGTGAATGTAAATAAGTCAAAAGAAAAATCTTTAGGCTGAGAGCAAGAGAGGAGACCGTGTGGAGAGGAATTATGGCACGATCGGCTCAGCATACAGGACCGCCTGTGTTTGTTTACGGAGCAGGAGAACAGCGTTAGTGCACTTTCACGCCTAGACGTCTGTTTGCTGGGTGAAAGTGATTCAAATAGCAAAAGGGATGAAAACATCCTCTTAAGACTTCACTGATTAGAAATACTTTACCACGTGTTCATCCGAGTGTCCAGAACTCACGGCGTTTGTGCAGCGCTACAGCTCAGTGCTCGTGTCAGCAAACCCATAACACACACGAGTTTGATTCACTCCCTGCAGTGAGTCGACTCAGAATCGACTCATGGCGAGTTTGATTCACTCCCTGCAGTGAGTCGACTCAGAATCGAATCACTTTCTCACTAGGGCTCACTCGAAAGCGGACTGAGACCGGTTCTCTCAGACGCTCTCGGACCCGAGTGTGAACACGCCAGGGTTCCTTTCCACTGTGTGTGTGAAAACACTTTCAGCTTTTGGACAAATGAGCTCGAACCCAAGGTGTTTCTAATGTTTACTGTTTGTATTTAACACAGTAAAGCGAGCCGAGCTAACCGTATCAGTTCACGGTAACGCTTACTGTCCACAAAACGACTCCGTTTGTGTTCTCACTCACGTTCTAGTTAATAAGATTTAAAACAAAAAAAACACACACACACACACACACGCAACTTAAAGCGTAAACTCCTCCGTACTGAAACGTAAAGCTACAGCTTTACCTCTGACACTGGAGACTCCTTCTGTAAATGTTAACTTAATGTTAAGTCTCCTTAAATCTGTTTATTTATGTTGAATGAGCTGTTACTATAGAAACGTTCACATACACCTACTACTGTCAGAGCTGCTGTTATAGAAAACTAATTGACACTTTCTGACCAATCAGAGTCCAGAATTCATGCTGTAATAGTTGCTAACACACTCGTCTTTGTGTTTCGTCTGCAGCACCGTGTCACCCTTCAGCAAGCTGAATTTCCGTGTATGGAGCCAGAAGACGCTGAAGTCCGACGTGCTCTTGGGCATGACCGCGCTGGACATCAGCGAGACGCTCAAGAGCAACGACATGAAGCGTGAGTGCGATAATAACCGGAAAAGCCAACCGAACCTGGCTGAGTGTACGAGCATCGTATGCTAACACGTGGTGATAAGATTTACCTGGCCCTCGTGTTGGAAAACTTTTCGCTCTTTATCGCCGTGTTTGTTCAGGAAGTAAGCTCACCTAGATCAGGTTTTAAAAAATAAATAAATAACAGAAATCATGACCTGTAGGAAAATAATCAACAGTGAAGCAGAGTCAGTGATACAGAGTTAATATCGTATTCCAGCAGCTTGTCAGTGATTTTATTCATTAAAGAGCCACACGTCATGCTTTTTATCCGTTTACGTTCATGAAACCAGTTAGTTCCCGTTCTCCTTTGTGTTATAAACAGTCTATAAACACAAGGTGCAAACTCCTCCGTCCTGAAGATGTCGACCGAATTTATTTAAATCTATACAAACTATGCAAAACAGTTGTGTCACTGTAATGTTATGTAAGAGCAGGGTGTAGAGATGTACATCAGTGTACAGAGGGTGTAGGAGTGGTTGTAATGGAGACAGTGTAGCCGTGTGTGTGTGTGTGTGTGTGTGTGTGTGTGTGTGTGTGTGTGTGTGTGTGTGTGTCTAAAGGAGGTCTTCTCAGATGTTTTTGTAGCCAGGGACTCCTTTTAACCGCACAATCTCCTGCCAAAGCCATCTGTGTGGCCAAGAGTCATGAGAGCAAAACTGGCCCTACTGTGTGTGTGGGAGGGGCATGCGCTCTCACTCCCCTGTCAATCACAGAGAAACTAGCCAATCACTGCATCTGCGAGCACATGTATGTGGAAGAGGGTAGACAGCTCTCTCCTGCGCAAGAGCTCAGACAAAGACAAAGACACATGGATACATGCAACTGTGATTATTGTTTTTAGACTAGATGATGATCATAGAGTGAAATTTTCAAGCTGTAACACTTCACAATATTACAAGATTTTATTTGATAAATAAAAAAGAGCCAAAATATTTCATTTTCAATGCTCAGGTTAAGGTGAGAGTTAAGTTTAAGTGTAGTTAAAACATTAAGTAATCATTATGTCAATGGAAAGTCCTCACAGGTTGAAAAACAAACGTGTGTGTTTGTGTGTGTGTGTGTGTGTGTGTGTGTGCGCTCACATGAGCATGACACAGTGAGTGTTTTGAGTACTGACTGGGCCTTTGTTTGACTATTTGGGGTTCTTGTGAATTGTGTGTGTGTGTGTGTATTGTTGTTGCCATATCCTCTGCCCAGTGTTTGTTTGGTCATTTTGTGTGTGTGTGTGTGTGTGTGTGTGTGTGTGTTTGCAAATGTGTTTGTCATTAGTATAAGCGTTACCTGTCGGACGTCAGCGATGTTACACGTGTCATTTTTGTAAGAAGACCTCGGGTCATATGACGTGGGTTGTGTTTGTGTTTGTGTGTGTGTTTGTGTTTGTGTTTTTTTCCCCTCCCCCATCGCATGCCGTGGTGACGTTGGGTTTCAAGCAGAAGGATGTACATTGCACATGCCAGGAGGAACTGACTCAGTTTAGTTGCTGTCCCTTTATGCTCTGCACGGTATTGTGCATAATTCTGCTTTGAAACATGTCTCGTTCAGCTTGAAGCGTGCACGTGTAGCGTCTGCTCAATTACTACATGGAGACGTATTATAGGGGAGAGTGGGGTCGGTTGTTACGAGGATCTGCAAGAAGATCCCAGCTCTGATGGATTCTCATCATAAGTCAGACTTTTGAGGTGTAGACTAAAGAGCAGGATACGTTCTGCTTGTGTGCGATTGTGAGAGCTAAGCCTTATAAACCGCTCCTGGTCTGCTTCCTGTGAGCGGCGCGTGGCGTGCGCGGCGTTCAGATCATTCCGGTGAACTGGTGTGACCTGCTGATCCTCATTTCAGTGCTGCTGGGAGAGAAACGAGGGACCAGAGCTGTACACACTTCTCTAGCTGTTTATGCCGTAGGTCTGATGCAGGTTTAAAAGCATTATAGGATATTTCTCTACGGAAGGTCCATTATAGTTTATATATATATGTATATAAAAAAAGGAAGTCAGTTTAATAAAATGTAATAAATCGAATACATGATCATTCATATTTTTACATATTCAAATTCTGACTCATTAGACAGCTTTGTCATTTTTTTTTCTTAAAAATAAAAGTGTCAGTAAATGTGTACATTATATTTTTTTTGAACTCTTGAGTCAGTAGTTTGCTGCTCAGTCACACCCCTTTTTGTTTCCAGGAACCTTTATAGTTCCTCTTCCAAAACAGGTACCGAACGTCACAAATACAGAAGCTCGTTTTCTCTCAGGAGTGGCGTGTCAAGGCACACACACGCCTAGTGGCACACATGATTTACTTCTTTGTTTATTCAGCGCTCTGTGTGTGTGTGTGTGTGTGTGTGTGTGTGTGTGTGTGTTATTACACTACTGTTAAGCCTAGATATGACTAGAGTGCCAAAATTCAAGAGAAACTGCAATTATGTGTAATCATCAGTCAGAATTTCATCATTCCTGACTTTTCTCCTGGGGTGTGTGTGTGTGTGTGTGTGTGTGTGTGTGTGTGTACAGTGTGTGACGTGATGCAGATGTTGCCGCTGTATGCAGACAAGGAGCAGACGGACGTTGTGGGAGATCTGTCTGTCTGTCTGAACGGCATGCAGGTCGACCCGGAAGCGTTTGCCTCTGCTGAGGCTAATAACAAGAGTGAGTCTCTCTCTCTCTCTCTCTCTCTCTCTCTCTCTCTCTCTCTCTCTCTCACTCACACACACACACACACACAGTTTGAATGAAAAGTGTGACAGACGAGGCAGAGGTATACACATCCCAACACATTTTTAAAGATTTATCATTTTAAAGGTTGAAGTATTTTATTAGGCAGTATAAAGTGTTTTAAAATCAAATCAGCTGCTTCAAGTGAGTGTAATTTATTATTTTTAAAATAAATAAATAAATAAAAAGGTATCAGGATATCGCAGAAAACTGAATTGTGACATCATGATAGCAATATTTTATTTTATCGTATCGTATTGCTCAGCTCTAATAGTGAAGGTATTAGCAAATAAATAGGAGACTAATGTGAAGTTATTTATGCTTGTTGTCATGGTTACACAGTATCAGAAGCACTGGTCTAGACTTTTGTAACGGGCGTTTGAACGTAAGACCCCTGTCGTCCAATCAGAATCCAGTATTTTTATAGACATGGCATCCAACCACAGGACACTTCAGTGTAATCAACTTGATTAATTATCGTTAACGCACCAGCATCATGATTATAATCCAAACCCGATCTGAGGTACTGATGAATATTTTCCCTCAGTTTCAGCCGCGACAAACGGAGAGTCGCAGCAGAACGAGGACGTCAGCACGAGGTAACGCTTAGCCGTGTGTTCTAAACGTCACTGCTGGTTAGAAACGGTCACTCAGCTGTGTGTGTTGCGTCTCAGGAGGAGCAGAGAGGGTTCTCCGAGCGTGGTGGACGTTCCTAACGGACGTGCCGTCAACGGAACCGGCTCTCCCTCCATCTCGAAC
The DNA here is from genome assembly GCA_037577455.1 of Pangasius macronema. NCBI lineage: Eukaryota > Metazoa > Chordata > Actinopteri > Siluriformes > Pangasiidae > Pangasius > Pangasius macronema. The sequence continues at coordinate 3,805,456 of CM074959.1, read as the reverse complement.
CGGGGGTCACGACCCCAGAGGCCACCCAGACCCTCTCGACCACCGCCGCCCACCCCACGCCGACCGCTGTCTTCTCCGGGTCAGTGTTGATGATGTCATTACTGTCTTGTGTTCTCCGACAGAGTCCTGTCCTACAGCATGAACACAGTTCTCACGATTTTAATATTTATTTAGATTTTGAATCTGGTTATTTTCCCAGCATGCCCCTCTAACGGTCCAGTCACAGACAGCAGCAGCTCGACTCAGCCAGAGACACCGGTGCAGATCCCTAACACCACCCCTGACCCCGCCCCCATCGCCCCTATCGCCCCCATCGCCCCCATCGCCCCTATCGCCCCTCTGCCCACCCGGATGCCCATCACCAACACTGGGCCTCTGCCACCAGGGTACAACACACACACACACACACACACACACACACACTCTCTACTCTCTAATGCTACTCCAGTAGTTACAAGAACATAATTGGAATCACTAATATAACAAAAAATGAGCAGCATAACAATAATAATAATAATAATAATAATAATAGTGCTACTTATAATTATTTTTATATTTGTATGCATAAAATAAAGCTCAACATGCATCACAAGGAAATTAAAATAAATAATAAGAATTGAGTAGAAACAATTTCAATTATTATTATTATGAATTATACAACATGGAAATTCATATAAAATTCTGTTTGTAACAGGAAACCAAGAAGAAAAAAAACTGAAAAATAATAAAAACAGATTTACGTAGCAGCCGGAATCAGATGTTTTGCTTTTTATAACGTGTAAAATCTAAAGGCTTTCGGGGATGAAACATTGTCGTATAATGTCTTCTTCTAAAGGATGAACTTATAGACAGATATATCTGAGGTGGTGAATAAATGATCCCTTTCGCCTTGATTAGAAGATAGATTGAACAATCATTTCATTGAGGCAGGAGCATGCAGAAAAAACGAATAATGAAAGTGTGTGTGTGTGTGTGTGTGTGTGTGTCACACACACACACACACACCGACGTCCACCCTCGTCGCTCACCTGGTCTCGCCGGCACACATGAAACACCTAGTACAGGAGAAGAGGACGTCGTGGGAGAGACCTGAGCCTCTGCCTCCTGGGTAAAGCTTCTGCTTCATCTGATGATTAAAGTACTGAGAGAAAGAGAGGCAGAGTGAATTACTGAGACAGAAATGTGTCTTGAAATGCCAATAATATGCCTATAATATGCCATTAGAGTGGCAGTGAAATACCAGTAAAATGGCGATAATATGCCATTAGAGTGGCAGTGAAACTCTAGATGCCCAGCAGCTGCCTGAACACACTTACACTAATGTGTGTGTCGCGTGTCACAGCTGGGAGCGGCGCGTGGACCCTTCGGGACGCGTGTACTTTGTAGATCACATGAGCCGGACGACGACATGGCAGCGTCCCACTGTGGAGACGGTGCGCAACTACGAACAGTGGCAGCACCAGAGGAGCCAGTTAGAGGGGGCCAGGCATCAGTTCAACCAGCGCTTCATCTACGGCGTGAGGAACACACACACACACACACACACACACACACACACACACACACACACATTTAAACTAGAGTTACGTTACACAGCATTTATCCCCATTATAGCCTTGGTTCACTTTTCAGCTGATGATTTAGGAAGCATGTCCCAATTTCACACAAGGCACATGTGTCCGTGAGCCATTTAATTTATGAAGTAAAAACTGTACACTAATGAGTTAATAGAACGCTACTGAACTGTACGTATATATATATATATATATATATATACATATATATAAACATAAGCACATGAATCCTGCGGTTTAATTATTTAATTAAAAATCTTCATATAAACTTCCTTATAAGAGACACGCAGTGATGCTGAATGTCTAAAGTCGAGTCACCCGAGTACTGTTGTAGGTCCTGAGAGGAAGCGTGAAACGTGAAACGATGTCCGAGTATCGATTCGTGACCGCTAACGTGATAGCTTAATGCATTTGGAAAACAAGCACATCTGGATTTGTAAGCAGGATCACGTTGCTTTTATTAGACGTTTGACTTAGTTTCAGTTAAACAGTCCTGAAAAGCCTTCCACCAATCACAGAGAGCCTCTTATCTGTGCTACTGGTCTCGTTATCAAACCTTAAACTCGTTAAAGTTCAGAAATGCCTTTTATGATTGTGATGTTCTGCTTCTCTAGCTTCACTGTAGAATGTGTGTTTATTGTAAAGGTGCAGGATCAGACTGCAGCTGCTCAGACTGTAGAGTACGACCCACTCGGCACACTGCCACACGGATGGGGTAAATCATCAGTCTCTCACTGTGACGTTACTTTTCTCTGATATGTTTTATGCTGTGCTTTGTGGTGTTGTGAGTTGCTTGATATATAATTCCCAGAATTCCAGCATTGTTTTCCAGACTTGGATGGTTAAAGATTGTTGAATGATGCACTGGCCACACTGCTCTTTATTTGTCATTTGGTTCTGTCTTTCAGAGAAGAGAACGGACGCGACTGGCCGAGTGTATTTTGTGCACCACCCGACTCGTTCCACGCAGTGGGAGGATCCTCGCACTCAGGGGTCAGTTTGTTTTTACATAAACATGAGTACTACTGCTATTCATATTGTGACGTATGTCAAAGCACAATGACATTTTTTCGAATTAAAATGTTGACAGTGCTGTGAGAACTGTCTGGGTGGGCGTGGCCTAATATTCTAATGAGGATTCATGATTGAGAATGGTACACAGTGGTGCAAGGGGAGACAGCTGGGGATGTTCAGTGCTAAGTGTATGAACTTGCGCAGTTATCAAATTAGACTATTTTGCTCCGATTTGAAGAAGCCAATCAAGTGCGAATGGATCAAAAATTTTAAGACCACTTTGTCAGCACGTTGTCTTTTCACAAGCGGCATGACAGGCCTCTAGTGATCTAGCTTAGGAGCCAGTGTCCAGGAGTCGAGAGCCATGACATCTGGGTGGGAGGGGCATACTCTCTGTCCCCTGTCAACCACTAGCCAATCACAGGAATCTGTGAGCTGACGTATGCAGAAGAGGGTAGATAGCGCTTACCTCTGTGTCAGTTACGCTGCCCTGTGATGTAGCATGAGCAGCGGTTTGAAAAAGACGCAGAGGTTAGCTTCATGCATCTCAGAGGAAGCCCATACTAGCATTCACCTCCGCTGCAGGTATCTGTCCTGTGACAGGGGCCGAGTTAGCTAATGGGTGAACAAACTGGGAGAAAATGGTGATGAAATCCACACAAAAATTTTTACCAATTGTTCATATATTGTACTGCATAGGACAGGTTTTATATTGGTTCAGCCTTTAACTCCGCTCTGAACTCTGACCTTTGATGTGTTCAGGCTGCTGAACGAGAAGCCGCTGCCCGAGGGCTGGGAGATGAGGTTCACCGTGGAAGGGATTCCGTACTTCGTGGATCACAACAGGAAAACCACCACCTACATCGACCCGCGGACGGGAAAATCATCACTGTGAGCCTTAAATACACACACACACACACACACACACACACACACACACACACAAATCGCTGATACGGCGAAGGTTTCTGTAAGGAGATGTTTATGTAACATTTAGGGAAGGAGTCTCCAGTGTCAGCGCTTTGTAAAGTCACACTGTGTGTGTGGTTTTTTTTTGTGTAACATAACAAACTGCATTTATTTGTTTGTTTGTTTTTTTTTTAACTTCATTTGAAAATGCAGTAACGACTGTTTATAGCCGCTATAATGAAAGCGAGGAACTTGTTTCCCAACACTAATGTAACTGTTAACATTCAAAGATTCATAAAAAGTATGATACGTCATTCTTTAATAAATAAAAAATTGTACTCATTGGTACTCAGGGTGTAACAGGGTGTATCCGCTTCAGCACACCACCCCGTCGTTGATTATTATCCTGTAGTAGCATGACCCTGAGTGTGTTATTGCTTTCTTTCTCTTTGTGTACAGTAAATTAAATTCCGTCACACTGAAACTCCTATAACAGGAAGATCATGTTACAGAGCGGTGAAGTTAAGAAATACACTAAACCCAGAGATACGTTAAAAAATGGGATTGAAGTTGCTGTACATAGGAATATAAAAATAAGCTATGCTACTGTTATACCGTAAGTGTTTGACGTGTGTATTTGTCCTTCCTCCTCAGTGAAAACGGCCCTCAGATCACCTACGTCCGCCTGAAGTTTCGGTTTCAGGTCATGAAGTTTAAGACCACAGTCCACACATGAGTAATTGTGGCACATTGACACATTAAACTCATTAACTCTAATGTCATTCATTACAGAATGAAAGAAATATACATGCGATGAACCAGAGTTCACCTTTCCTTTACTTCTGTCTAACATAAACAGTACAAAATGAAGGATTTTTGCTTCCCCAGTTTATGGCCCAGTTTATTAAAATGTTTTTTCTTGTTGTAGCAATTAGCGCTGCCGCAGCACATCAAGATCACGGTGAGCCGCAAGTCGCTGTTCGAGGACTCCTTCCAGCAGGTGAGCTCCGTCCATATTATATTAATAGATTAGGTGTGTGTGATAGATTAGCTATATGTTATTTCCCTAATTAATTATTAAATGACGTTAATCCGTGTTAGATAATGAGCATTAATCCCCAAGACCTTCGCCGAAGACTGTGGATCATCTTCCCTGGGGAGGAAGGCCTCGACTACGGTGGTGTAGCAAGGCAAGATCTCCAAGAACATCTCATCTTACTAGACTGAGCGTTTGATATATAACATAATGGGATATAGTGTGACATAATGTAGAGTGATGCGTCATAGTGTGACGTAATATGATTATAGTGTGACGTAATGTGATACAGTGTGTGACGTGACGTAGAGTGATGCAGCATAATGTGACGTAAGGTGACGTGTCCTGTAGGGAGTGGTTCTTCCTGTTGTCCCACGAGGTTCTGAACCCCATGTACTGCCTGTTTGAATACGCTGGCAAGGACAACTACTGCCTGCAGATCAACCCAGCTTCATCCATCAACCCGGACCACCTCAAATACTTCCGCTTCATCGGACGCTTCATCGCCATGGTAACCTCCGCACTCATCTCTGACTCTACATAAAAAGACACTTTCATAAGCTTGTGCCAATCTTTGTATTTTTTTTTTAATCATTCAGGATGTGCTAGTACAGAGTTTTGCAATTCATGTACATTTTACGTACTCGTATGTGTTTTTGGCTAAAAATGAAACTCAGAACACACAGGGCTGAAAACCAGATCCAATAACTACTGACAGGACTGGTTATTAAAGCCACTCAGATGGCTGAGGTATAATATTGTTGCTTGGTGCTATAACAGTAGTAACTGAAACACAGCATTGGTGCTTGGCCCCTAAAATGGTATTGTTTGAGTCTAGTCTTGAATGAACTATTTAAATCTAGACATGTGAATATTTGATATTCGTTATGCTGCATGTTTCCTCAGGCTTTGTTCCACGGGAAGTTCATTGATACAGGCTTCTCGCTGCCTTTCTATAAACGTATCCTTAACAAACCTCTGGCTCTGAAAGACCTCGAGTCCATCGACCCCGAGTTCTACAACTCGCTCATCTGGATCAAGTGAGTGGCGCAGCTTTGTTCTGCTCACACACTGGCATCTTATAAAACACAGTGTGATATCACCTAGTGATGATAAACACACATTAGGTATTACGCTACACATGTAATAATGATCATAACGGGGTGTGTGTGTGTGTGTGTGTGTGTGTGTGTGTGTGTGTGTGTGTGTGTGTCTACACAGAGACAACAACATCGAGGAGTGTGGTCTGGAGATGTTCTTCTCAGTGGATAAGGAGATCCTCGGGGAGATCACAACACACGAGCTGAAACCAGACGGAGGCGACATTCTGGTCACAGAGGAGAACAAGGAGGAGTACATCAGGTACACACACACACACACACACACACACACCAGAAGTTGGAAGGCTGACACTCCACAGAAACAGTTTTTTGTTTCTTTTAATGTGTGCAATCATTGATGGGGTGACATTTTCAGTAAACTAAACATTTATGGAAGGAGTCTCCAGTGTCAGCGCTTGGTAAGCACAGAGAAACACGGAGAGAGAGAAAAAAAGAGAGGCTGGGGAGGAACGACTGTCTGTAGCTGCTGTAACATAAATGAGAACAGGAACTGAAATGTAACTAGAAATGGTTAAAAAAAAGTATGGATAAATGCTGTTCGTTAATAAAGAAGACATTGTAATCATTACCAAGTCACCATGATACGAGAGGAATAAACCACCTCAGGGTGTGCTGTTGTAGGAAAATAATCAGTAACAGTAACGCAGCTTCATCGTGCCACCTTGATGTTGATGAACATCCCAAAACAGCGTAACACCACGTGTTCGTTCCTACTAACATCACCATGTTTATAGTCAAATACTCCATGATGTAATAAGCAGCATGCTGAGCTTATTGTGTAGGATTCAGGGTGTAGGGTGTAGGGTGTAGGGTGTAGGGTGGATGTAGAACAGCTCCCTGACGCTGTCTCTCTGTCCTTCAGGCTGGTAGCTGGGTGGAGGTTGTCCCGAGGTGTCGAGGAACAGGCGCAAGCTTTCTTCGAGGGCTTTAACGAGGTCCTGCCTCAGCAATACCTGCAGTATTTTGATGCCAAAGAACTCGAGGTAAGTCCCCTCATCGTTATTATATTCACTACATATCGACTCGAGATGTATGTCCGATGGTGTATTATCATCAGGATAATTATGTCATGATACACTTTGCTGAGATATAACTAAATGGGACTGAATGAAAGCAGCGTGAATGTAAACTCATTAAAAACTCAGTTTAATGTCTCTTCATTTTTACTGTTTTATTGCAGCACTTCTGTTTTGCTGACCGTTTGTTAACTAAATTATATAAGCTATTGCCGTCATATCACCCAGCCCTACTTCTGAATTGCTGCACTCAGCATGTTTGCATGGCGTTTGTGTGTGTGTGTGTGTGTGTGTGTGTTGTAGGTGTTGCTGTGTGGGATGCAGGAAATCGATCTGGTAGACTGGCAGCGAAACACCATCTACAAACACTACACACGCACCAGCAAGCAGATCGTGTGGTTCTGGCAGGTACGTCACGTCTCCTCACCCCTTCAGCATCCATTCAGGATTTAAAGAAAGAAAGAAAGAAAGAAGGAACACTGTAGAAGAGCTCGAACCTGCTGGAACACTGCAGCGCTTTGGGTTTTCTCTCTCAGACACTAAAGGGTGAAGAGATTCATGTCTTTTCAAAACAACAGATACTACAATCCAGCTTCGCTAAAATATTCTTCCAAGTACTTTTAGTACTTTTTAAGCAAATGAGGTTTTCTGTAATTAAATACGCATACATTTGCATACATATTAAAACCAAAAATCCAATTATTTTGTGTTCGTAATATAATGACTTAGTAACTCATTATTTGTAAGATATTATCTCAATATTTTGACTTGGTCATAATGACAAAAAATCACAACTTGCATATACAAAAAAACAAAAACAAAAAGCGTTTAAGAAAAAGGTTTGAAAAATACACCATGTGGTTTCATGTATTTCTGCTCTAGTGAAGGTTTATGAAGGAAATGTTCACGTGTAACATAATGACACAGGAGATATTAGACATATCAGGAAACCAGCTTTATCGTACTCTTTGGTCATGAGCTTGTCCCTCTGTCCTCCTGTGCTGTAGCTGGTTAAGGAGATGGACAACGAGAAGCGAATGCGTCTGCTGCAGTTCGTCACCGGGACCTGCCGCCTGCCCGTGGGCGGGTTTAATGATCTCATGGGTGAGCGTGTCTTTATTCTTAAATCGTCCTTTTCTGTAAAATTATAATCCTGTATCCACCATTATATCCTTAAATTCTCATTTGTAATCAGAATATTAAATAAGTCTCACTAGGAACCAGGAAAATAACTTCATCCAGCTCTGACATTAAAAAAATAAATAATAATAAATTGGAGGAAAGAAATTAGTCAACAACAACAAGCCCTGACACACACACTCCTTTGTCTTGAAGTTCCAGCTTTACCTCTGACTGCTACAAAGCACTGACGCTGGAGACTCCTTCCACACATGTTAAACATCTTACTGAAAGAGAACTTCACCATATCAAGGATTACACTCCTGTTTTTAAATGTGTGTACATGTGTGACGCTGCACACGTCCCTGTGAATGAGCCGTTACTATAGAAACACGATGGATTAGAACGAGCGCGTTAATAGAAGTGTGAGTTGCAGCTGCACTACTGTCAGAGCTGCTGTTATAGAGAATTAATCAACACTTGACAGTTCTGTCCATCTTTTTTTTCCTTCAGGGAGTAACGGCCCACAGAAGTTCTGCATTGAGAAAACAGGGAAGGAGAACTGGCTGCCCCGGAGTCACACATGGTGAGTGTATGCAGACTCTACACACACCGATCAGCTAGAACATTAAAACCAGCGAAAGGTGAAGAGAATAATATTGATTCTCTCATTACAATGGCACCTGACAAGGGTGGGATATATTAGGCAGCAAGTGAACAGTCAGTTCTCGAAGTGGATGTGTTGGAAGCAGGAAAAATGGGCAAGC
>CM074959.1:3717514-3750783 GCA_037577455.1 Pangasius macronema | reverse complement strand
TGGTGGAGTAGTTTTTAAATAACACATCTTACTAAGCCAGGTGAGTCCAAAGTCCGGCCCCAGGGTCAAATGCAGCCCACGGATAGATGTTAACTGGCCCTTGGCCAACACGTTGCAATCTTTCCTTTCACCTGACAGTTTCAGCAGTCTTAACACAGTTAGCTAAAATTCAACAGCCTTTGTTTCTCTGACTGCACCTGCAAATTTATTTACTGAATAATATTTAGGCGTGGCTTCTGACAAACTGTACAAATTTAACAGTGAGATGGGGAGATTTCAAAAATCCTGCAACAACCATGATGCCATGAACACTCGCACAGAAAAAGCAACTGCAAACACATGGCTGTCATTTTCTAGATTTAATCTGAAGAAAAGTACATTTATGCAACCATGGGTAAACAACCCAAGCAATTAGAAAGACATGGTGTTTTACCAGTCATGTGAAATAGCTGCAGAATTAATTCATGCATTCTTTGTTAAAGAAACGAAAAACAAAGTTCAGAATTTTGATTGTAAGATTTAGTTATTAGTGTATATGGGGTGAATTCTCCTCTTGAGCCCAGGGTCTGCTGGTTCTTGCCCTGGATTCCTCATGAACCTGAGCAGGACAAAGTGGTTACTGAAGATGAATGAATGAATGAATGAATGAATGAATATGTCGTTATTATACAGGGAGTCTATAGTAATTAAAACAATAGACTTAAGTATATCCAGAATGTACCTAAGAGAGGTTTGTTGCTGTCAGTTTCTTGAAGGATGCTCTTAGCATTAATATCAAGTGTAACTTTAGGTCACTTTTCCTGTTTTTTCCTACATTTTTGGCAGTCGAATTCATTGTTCCTGACATGCCATGATCATTTCAGCCAATCATGATACCCTAACTCTCCTAGGCATGGTGGTAAAACCCTCTAAATACACTGTCCTCTAAAAGTAGCAGTAAGGGAGTGAACTAGCGTACTAAAAAGTTCTTCTGTTACACATGATGACATCATCATGTTGTGTCTCATAGGGGCAGTAATACATGTGATTAGTCATTTAAATCTGACAGCACTCCAGCAACGAGCAAGTAAACTGTGTGTGTTTGTGTGTGTGTGTGTGTGTATATTTGGCTAGGGTGAGTCACTTCTTTGTTTAACTCAACACTGGAATGAACTCAGATGCAGTTTTGGGTAGGGGTGTGACATATGACAAAAGTATAATGTCAACGCTTCAAGATATTTTCACGATGCACGTTATATATACCACGATGTTTAGGATGGCTAAGTGCTAGGATTAACAGTAATGCCACATTTGGACTCACTGTGTGCCATGACAGAGAAGAGGAAGGTAAAAATTTTTTTGAGAATATCATAAACGTAATATACAGCTAAGATGTAGCTAAAGTTCAGGAACTGTCAAAACCAGAATTCACACAAAGAGCCCCCGCCTCAGCCTGACAATGGTGTGTAAGGTTCATAATCTACTACTCGTAGTGTAGTGTAGGGTTCATATACTACATGGGCAAAAATTTGTGGATACCTGATCATCACACCCATATATTTAGGACTTCCCCAAACTGCTGGCACACAGTTGTACACAATGTATTTGTTTGCTGTAGCATTACAATTTCTCTTCACTGGAACTAAGAGGCCCAAACCTGCTCCAGCATGACAATGCCCCTGTGCACAAAGCAAGCTTCATGAAGACATGGTTTGCCAAGGTTGGAGTGGAAGAACTCAAGTGTCCTGCACAGAGCCCTGAGCTCAATCCCACTAAACACCTTCGGAATGAACTGGAGCACCGACTGCACCACAGACCTCCTCACCCAACATCAGTGCCTGACCTCACTCACGCTCTTGTGGCTGAATGGGCAAATCCCCACGGCCACACTCCAAAATCTAGTGGAAAGCCTTCCCAGAAGAGTGTAGGTTATTATAACAGCGAAGGGGTACTAGATCCGGAATGCCATGTTCAAAAATCACGAGTGGTATGGTCAGGTGTCCACAAACGTTATTCATATTCATACTATATTCATATAGTGTATTTAAAAAAAAGTATATAGATATTGATAACTGGAGCACTGATACAGATGTGTCATTGCGTTTGACCTGTAAAGTGCAAATATAGTATGTAGTGTGACCAACCTTTCATCCATCCATCTGTAGTGAAAATTGCAGTGTACTGCACAGAGAAAACAGATGTTCCAATCCCAAGTTCTCCATCAGTTGTGCAAGCAAAGTGTTTGAGACCCTAGGAAATGAAACCAGTTCTGAGAGGGAAGATGAACTATTTCTCAATATCTTTCCTTCACTGCTTCTGTAACTACAGCTTACAATACAAACAGAAAACTCATTAATGTTATATCCATTGCCGTCTCCTTCATTGCTCTGGTACGCAGATACTCAATAAAATGATCAGCCTGTTTCCTCTTGGCTTCCCTGATGTACAACTGACTGCCTTGCAGCAAGGCATAAGTTCAGAGGATAATGACAAACTCATGCAAAGAGTTTAAAGCAATAGAATATTCTGACCTGGTGTGATTCAGTGACATATTTAAAGAGGTCACTGATTTGAAGCTTGTGTGTCTTAAAGACTGAGGTTAGCATCAAGAATAACGTCTCGCTAATGGTCTTTGAGTGGAACAATAGTACGAGACATAATCTACAGCATAGGACACATGAAAACAGTCATGAAATCCGGATTTATTATGATGAAACTGTGTGCAGCATCCAAATCAAACCAGTTCATTATCTTCCCTGCCTGTTATGCTGTCTTTCAGGCTGCAGAGGGCACAAGCAGTTTGTTGATTTGTGTGAGAGACGAAACAGTTTGAGTATAGGCCATAAAACAGTAGGATTCAGAAATTATGGACAAGAACTTTTTTTTTTTCTCTCTTTCCAAAATTCCTTTACAGGTGATTGTTTCATTAGAGAAAAGTGACGTGAAGCCTGTTTCGATTCACACCACCAGTCTCCTACAGAGGCAATTTCAATATCCGAGACTGGCATGCCATGAAAACAGAGGCATGATGAAGTGTGTGGGCGTGTGTTTGCTAGAAAAGTAGCAGGCCAGTGTATGTGTGTGTGTGTGTGTATGTGTGGTTTCATTTTCTGAAGAGCCTGAGCCTGAGTACATGAATGGCATGAGTCAGGCATATTGACACAATGGAAGATGAAAGCTTTCAGCATTAAAATCTTAACGGAGACATCACCGTCGACCTCACTTAGAGTTTGTGTGTATAACACTCATCTCCCGATGTCCTGTGTGAATCCTCAAGTCGCACTTTGCACTGACACAGGTGCTTTGACTCTGTATTTTGTGCATGTAAACAGGTGGTACATGTTCAGTTTTGAGCGGCCTGTGATGGAGTGGATGTCGTCATCCTGCTTGGGATGCATCATCGTGAAATTGGAGCTAAATCTGATATGATGAGTTTTGCATTAGAGAAATATAAAAACTGAAAATCTCAATCCACTTGCTGCTTGTTCCTCAAGTGCCTTGTTACATAACTACCCACCCGTCGTACTACCACGTCGTCCATCGCAACGACGATCCCAAACTAGGACTCAAACCCAATGAGTCTTTTGTTTGCATGGGCTTCCTTCGGACTCTCCAGTTTCGTCCGAAAATATGCAGGTAGGTGGATTGGTTTTGCTAAATTTCCCAAAGGTGTGAATGAGTGTATGAATGGTGCCCTGCACTGGACTGGCCTCCCATCCAGGATGAATTCTTCAGCCTAGTATTTACAGGATTGGTTCCGGATCCACTGCAACCCTGACCAGGATAACACAGGAATGGATGAATGAATATTGATGGGTATCATCAACAAACTATTCACAAAGGTGCCCATTTCATTTCTTTGGATTCTTTAGAAAAGACACATCAGTGAGACTGTGGACATCAGCCATGAAATGACATGGTTGCACTCACAACAAATCAGTCCAACTAAAGCTCCTAGATTTGATGGCATGTGTAAAGTCTAGTCAGTCAGACTATTCCTTCTTCCAAATGAAGTGAACCTCTTTCATCAGGATCAATACATCCACAACATCCCTGCCAGGCCAGGGAACATAAATCTCATCTATGAAGAGAGGGAGAGAGAAGGAGAGAGCGAGAGAGATAGGCAGGATAGAAAATATGCAGGAGAAGGAGAGCAAGAGAGGAGAGGGAGCGTCTCCTCTTAGCGTAATGGAGAACGGTTCAAAAGTTTAACGCGCCGGCCACCCGCTCCTGTCTTTATAACCTCTTTGAGTCATTGCGTGCGGGTGAGGGCCGATCATGTCGATGGCCATTAAACCAAATGCTGGGTGGCGGCTCAGGGAGGGAGGGGGGTGGGGGGTTGCAGGGAGGTGGATGCATTAGGGAAATTGGTCCTGCTTGCCTGAAATGTCGTACTGTACCAAAGTAATTATAGCTGCTGAAGAGAGGCTGAGGCCAGACTTTGGCTTAGGGAGTGTGTGTGTGTGTGTGTGTGTATACGTATGCTGCAGAGACAGCGCCCGCCCCACCCTTATATCTCCCCCAGCACGGACTGCAAAAGGGGTAGAGCTGGATCTTTATTGATGGGATGGATGGGGAGGGAGATGAGGGGAATTAGACGGATGGAGCGGCGGTTGAGCCGAACCATGGCAGTGCTGGGGAGTCCGCGCTCAGGAACGCCACTGGCATGGCCAGCCTCTGTTCACCAACAACTCCATCGCTGACATGTAGAGAATGATAAATGCCAAGAGAGGACTACAGATCTGGCAAAGCTAGGGCGCTGCATGAGAAAGACACCTGCAGCATGGGACTCACCTGTTTCAAGTCTTGGAAGTTTGACAGTGTCACACGGAAAGGTGAGTCGCCTACTTCTTGCACCTTTTGCCACATCCATCATAAAATAGCTGGATGGATTACAATGGATGGCGACCTTGAGCGTAGAAATGCGCTGCATGTTGTCTTCGAGAGGTCACAGCAGCTGAAATAGGCCTTACTGCATTAGGCTGCAATTACTTAGATTGTACACTAACTTACTAACTAAATAAATAAATAATAGTGCTTCAGCAAATTGATAAACAAACTGAGCTCAATACCTGTGAAGCTCGGACATGGTGTGAGCTTTGACCTATTAATTTGGTTTGCATAATACCGCAGAGCACTTCAATAGCGACTTGTCCATCACTTTAAGTGGCCTTATCAATTCAGTCTAGATTGGTATTGGCAGCTTCAGAGACACTCTTCATACAGTTATTTAGCTGGACCCTGATTCTGATTCTGCTTGGTGGCTCACAGACACGAAAGCCCATGAAGAAGAATCTAACGTGGCGTTAACATTTCAGTGATTTGTGGTCTTATGGATGCCCGAGGGACAGCTATAGCGTTGCTGAAGACGCCACTTAATATAATGAACTGGAGGACACTTGGCAAATACTATTCACTAGAGCACTCTGTAGTATTATGTGGAGGAGAAAATGATTTGTTTAATAAAGGTCTTTAAATAAAGGTCTTTCACTTTCGCTCAAAACACTAAGGAGGCTTTTTCCATCCAGGATTCTGAGTAATGTTGTGATGCTTTGTAATGTTTGACAACGGAACCTGGTTAAAATTATTGCTTTAACTGACACACTTTTGTCACACCTAATCAACACTCTTCAACCACACTATGAGAATGATTTTCTTAGGATAATAATCACAAGAAAGTAAATCCTATTTTAAATTCCTATGATTTTTCCAATAATGACTTCCCAGTGGTCTATAAATAAACATATGCAGTGATAGAAATGTTTATGTGAAGTATATTCATACTGCTAAAAAATATAGATGTATTTAAAAAAATATTTTATACATTTATATGTAATGCATTGCATACTACATATACTACATATTTAAAATAAACACGCCTCACTATAATTAAATATATCACACTTCACTACTTTTTGTTTCTGTGTTCATTTCAAAAATGCCAGTAGATGGACTGGCTGCACTAAATTCCCCATGGTGTGTACAGTAAATGTGTGTGTGTGTCACACACACGTACCACGGGACACTACCTGACCTCAGGGAAGGTTTCACATAAGGGCGGAACAAGGATCGGAAGGACTCCACGACCCTGACCAGGATAAAGAGCTTACTGAGGATGAACGAATGAATGATTGCCAAGCCTGTAAGATGAAGATAGAAGATAGATTATAAAAGCACATCTTCAATTAATACTTAAAATGAACTTTTATCTAATGAAATCTAACTATTTATGGAGTATTCTATAAAATGGACGTTCCCCTCTGGTGGAGATACTCTTAAAGATTCTATGTAGTGTTTTTTCCCAAGCAGAATGCTTTTAGGAAGCCAAGAACCCTCCCTCAAGGAGCCATTTTTAATGGCATATTAAGTACATTAGTAAGCGAAATTGAACTAAACCATTAAATAACATTTCTGGTTATGAGCCACACCCACGTATGGTCTCTGTCTCTACATCAACCTATCAGTGCTTGACTTCTCCCACCAATTAACACCACTTCCTCATCATCATGCCTATTCATGAGTTATTGGACTCGTTAATACCTACATTGGGTTGGAACCCACATTTCAGCTTTTATCAGGTAAACATGCCATACAAGAGCACTGTATATGTGTTTGATTACTGGCCGTATAGCCAGTCTGTTCTGAGATGGGGGAGAATAGGTAGTCACGTCTGGTCTTCTGGTGACGACTGGTCTGCAATAAACCTTCCACCTGGTAAATGAAAAAACAGCTAATCTTTGTCCAAGCTCAAAGTAGGTTTATCATGCTCTAGCCCTTCGTCAGTGGCAATTTCTGACTGCCGCTGTTGGATAGCTATTTTTAGTCACCTGACAGGTCTCAACACCAGTTCTGTCTTTGGTACACTCAGACCAGGGTCATTACTGTGCTGAGAGTGGTCCACCACCCAAATAATATCTAGATAGTGGTGGTGCTAGATTGGTAAGTTACAATTGGTAATTATATAGCTATAAAGTGCACCTAGACGGTAGGTATTCCTAATATGTACCTATACCAACTTAGCCAGGTTTAGCCAGCAACTTGGTGCCCTTACAGGAACTTTCCTGTTTCCTGGTTCAATATTTATCATTTTATTCTGCCAATTTATAAGTCAGGATACTTTTTGTTATATATGGCCAATCTCTCTGCTTTCAATAAGAGATTTATAGTAAACTTTCTCTGTTTCACCCTAGGTTCTGTAAAATAAAGGGAAATTTTTATAAAACTGGTGGTTGTCGGTTGGTTAGTCCTGTTCTTATTCAGAGATAAAGGGACAATTAGTAGTCAATGATGTCAGTCGTTACTAGTCAGTTCACAAACTGGGTGATCTTGCCATCTTTTGCATCATGTATGAATGGATTCTGGGGGCATGGCTTCTTTCTGAGTTTTGAATTTCCAAACAGATGGCTTCAGGTAATAATGGTTCAGCGTAGGACAAGATTGCACTGTATTGCCATTTGTTGTACTGTTAAAACTATGTACTGGTTTTATATTATTCTGACCATTGATAGTATGCCAGAATAATTACACATGTATGAAAAAATACAAACTACCCCTATGCACCATCTCTTGCAGTTTATTGAACACAAGTCTCTTTGAAGAAACTTTAAATAGGTTCTATATGCGGGTATAAAGTACCGTTATGCTTAAAGTGATATTTAGTCTGTATAAAGCTGTTGAATTCTCGATTTCGATTGGTCAGAAGATGAGTATTTTTCTATAACGAGAGCGTGGACAATCGTTCCGGCTGTAATTCATATCACAGGTTTATATTAATGATCTCGTTCCACCATTTTATCATTTCTTTAGTAACATCTTGTTCATTGGGACTCATCACAATCTAAGCCTACTAACAAAACAGAATTTTAAAAATGTGATTTAACAAAGATCTTTCCGTAAGAAGACGTTTATTTAACATTTCTGAAGAAGTCTCCAGCGTCAGCACTCTGTAACAGTCAGAGCTAAAGCGCTTCCCATAGTGTAAGGAGCGAGGAGTTCGTTTTTTTTGTGGCTCCTCTGTAACAAGTTGCATTTTTCTGTCTTATTAACGTCAAAAGAAAGTGAGGGAATGACTGTTTATAGCCGGTATGACAAAAATGATAACAGGAACTAACTTGTTTCGTGGATGTTCCATAACTATAAACGAATAAAAAGTACATGTCATTGTTTAATAAATTAAAAATGGTTAACGATGTCAAATGGAAGCGATAGAACAGGAAAAAAGGATGTGCTGTTAACCGAAAAATAATTAGCTTCAATGTGGTAAAGGCTCTGCTTTGCATCAGGCTGCATCATTGATTATTTTCCAATAATAGTCAATCTACAATTATTTGAACTTCAGTAAGGCTACATATATAATAATTACACTGTTTTTAATTGTTTAAGGTATATTGTTGCTTTCATTTATTAAAAATATGTAAAATAGTAATACAACTGTAAACAAACTACCAAAAAAAACACCCGATAATATAAACTTTATTGATCCTGAAGGGAATACTTGAATTCTTGTGTTACTTTACTAATATTTCTCTTTAACTTAGATGACAAGCTAGACAATACATTAACGTTTCAATTAACAAATTATATGTGGGCCTTATTCTGTACAACAGCGGTTACATTAAATACAATCTCTCCAAGCATAAATTCTGAGACTCATTAATGCCTCTGGGTGAAAGAATCATGTTCAGCTTCCCTTCTAATCCAACATTGGTTGTCTTAAGTTTGTATTCCTTATTACTACAAAGTTCTTTACGCTCTTTATATCTAACCCAGCAGTTTTCAAAGTGTAGTCTGTGCAAATTCTCTTACACTGCTCTAATCCATTTAGCTAGATTCCCTAACCAGCATGTCTATGCTCTCTTATCATAGCAGGGCGGCTGATAAAGAATTTGGGGCCTCTTTTAAAGAATGAGCAAGGGGGGGGGGTGGGGGTGGGGTGGTCACTAATGCCATTGAGAGAGCTACAAATGTTCACTTACATTAAACTCAATTTAAGCTTGTTGCCCAGTGCAGCAGTCACTCCCTTCAGCCTTTAGGGATGTCCTCTATCTCCTTTTAATATCATTAAGCTATGGTAGGTCTTAGTATCCACGCTTGAAACAAAAGGAGGTATTGATAAACCACTTAAGCTGGTTTTTACAGCTCTCTGTAGGTGAAGGAAAGTGTCTCGCTGAAATTAATTACCACGCTCTCTCAGCAAATGTGAGTGGAATGTAGAGCGCAGTGTAATTGTGGCCAAGACCCATTCTGTGATTAATAGTCTCCTCCAAGGAACGTATGGGGGGGAGAGAAACAGCAAGATTTTTTAAAATTAAATTATGAAAATCAATGCTGTGCTCTTCTGCTTTTGAACTTTAGCCGTACTTAAGGATAAGAAATGGTCACCCAATTGTACTCAGGCCATTATCTCGATATGAGACTGGGTGAAAGGACAGCTTGACCGTGACTCGTGGAGGATCTTCTTAATTTAGCACATTTAACCTGTCCTGAGAGAGTTTGTGTCTGATTTTCAGCTCAGGAAAACACATCCAGTATGGTTCGTTTCCTGGTCACCTGGTCCAGTTAATAAAAAGAAAGAATTAGTTCCCAAGTCTCCATATAATGCACTATTTTGGGTGCAGCCATTTTGTAGTGTTGTAAATTAATTCCGGGGATGCATAATAAATAGTTTGTGAGATTAAATGCTTCTTTAGATCATGTTCATGTTTACCTGAGGTTGTATTACTATCAAAAGAGGATGACACATCTACTAAAAGCAATCGATCATGTTCATCAGCCCTAAAAGAGCAATATTTGTCCTAGAATATGTCCTATTCCTACACGTCAATGCTATGTCTCTATGTCCACTGTATTTATAATCATGATTCCCTTCCCTCATAGTCATATCAACTTAAATGAACTGAAATAGACACAGCAAGTCTATTTTCATGTCACCCACCCCACAGGAGCCCTCCTTACATCTGGAGGGCCAGGACAGTGTAGGAATGGAAAACAGAGACGTCTATGAGTGTGTGGATTTGTCATGTCTGGCTGGTGGGCTGGTATGGAGTGACTGTGGGGGGAAAAAAATACCAACCTTAGAGCCTCCTTCTCGCTCTCTCACTCTCTCTCTCTCTCTCTCTCTCTCTCTCAAAATTAATAAGATTAAAAAAAAAAACGCTGCTTGCTATGTTACCAAGAAACCGCAAAGTCCTCCATCCTGAACATTCCTGTGTCAGAAACCTTAAAGTTACAGCTTTATCTTTGTTACATATGCTGCAACTGAAGATCCCTAAAAAATTCCAAAAATGCTAAATAAACTTCTCACAGAAAACTATTACACATGTTTATTAGATTTGTTTATGTGGAACGCCCCATACAAGTCCCTGAGTAAGTTGTTACTATAGAAACGATGACATATTAAAACGAGCGTATTAACTATTCATACTTGATAGACTTCCCAGGCAAAAAAAAAAGGATTTGTGAAAAGTTTAGAGTGGGCTGAAATGTTATGTTGAGCACCAGTGAACATCACGATGACATTCACCGGACACTGTTCAAAAGTTCTCATTCAACTGTTTTTGCTATTAAACACACGCCTTCTTCGATCCACTTGATCTAAAACATCAAACTCTAGCTGCTTCCTGTTGATTTAGCGCCAATTTGGCCAAGCCAGTTGATCATGATAAAGGCTACACTGTCTAATACACTCAAGACTCGAACAAAGTTTGTGTGTTCTTGTTTCCCCCCAATGTCCCCCTCCCTTTCTCTCTGACAGGGAACAGAGATGTGTTAGTAAGCCCAGGATCATACTTCTTCCTGTCTAACAGCTGTGGTCAAGGAGAGGAATGGTTGAAGAGCCTCAACAAAGGAGTTTGGATACCTTTTACAGGTAATTGTACATCACATGCACATGGACATGTCTCTGGAAAATCCTGCAGGAGTTCCCCTGATGCCATACCTGATAAAAACATTATGATAAGAGTGTTTGGACTAAATATCTACATAGTATGACAGCCCATTTAAGGATTCAAGTCATAACACATTCCATACAAAAACACTCATCCCCTGACACAATGCCCATATTACGACCATTTCCCAGACATTTTCGTTGCGTTACACAAATCAGTGACTGTCCTTTGTCTACCACTGCCTACATACCACAAAATAAAAAACACATATCAATAAAAACTGGAAATTCCAAACTGGAAAAAAAAATCATGTGACAGAATTCTTGCTGTCTTTATGTGAGGTAACAAGCATAAAAGTATCTGAACTGGAAGAGGTGGGGAAAGTTCTAGCACTGCCACTTAGGTGAATAGGGACTTTACACACTTGAAGCCGCTCACTGCTCGCCAGATATAAACCTCCTGGTATAAACAGATGATTCTGGATTGCAGTTCCTCCACACGCCCTTCATGAACTATTTCAGCTCAAGCTCAGTCCAGGCAGATCAAAATCCCTGTCTGGCTTCCTGGCTTGAAGACAGAGATGAAGACAGAGAGAGAGAGAGAGAGAGAGAGAGAGAGAGAGAGAGAGAGAGAGATTGGCAAAATGCCTACTTCCACCAGAGTTACAGCACACCTCATGTCTCTCAAGTGGGCCATCAGCTCTCTATCATTCTCTATCACAGCACTACTGTTCAGCAATGAAGTGTCATACAACAACAATATCAATGTACCAGTCCAGAATGGACCCCAACACAAAGGCAATATTACACCGTTTGCTGGTTTTGTACAGTCCTATTCATAGAACATGTCCCATGTTCTACAATAAGTGTGCAATGCCTGGGGGAGCTGTTTAAAGACTGCCGTGCTGCGATTGCGAGCGCTGATCGCACACTGCCCAGTCCCCTTCGCTCATTTCCCAGGAGAGATTAACATTCTCAATTAATTCCCCACATGACCTCCTAGCCATAACTGCTCACAAGCCTGGGGCACCTACATGGAGAAAGATTTCCCTAAAAGATAACACACACACACACACACACACACACACACACACACACACACACACACACACACACTCAAGTTCCCTACATGCTAAGTCAGTGTCTCAGGAGCCATTTTGGATTTGTCATCAGGGGCATGCAGTCACTCAAACCGGATACAAGCATTAAAAAAAGAGGTGAGAGAGTGCCCACTGTGGGCCAATGGAAAGTGATTGGAGACGGGTAACTATGTTAAGTTAGTAAGCATGTGGGGTGGGGGGATGGGGGTTAGTTGTCATGAGACAAGGTGACAGAGGAGAGAGGCAAAAATACCTGGCAGAAAAAGTGAAAGAGGGTGGGTAAAAGGCTACATGTTCTAGCTCATTTATTTTAGTCAATCTGTGACAGTGGTGTTCAGTGTTAATGATTCATGGAGAGACGAGAAGGATAGGAGAGCGGGAGTTGGCGCCACTTGGCCATGCTCCAAAGAGCCTGCAGAGGGGTAGTTTGATACAGGGGTGAGGAAAGGACAGAGGAGGACAGAGATAGAAGGGGGAGAGGGAGAGAGCGAGAGTGAGAGAAAGAGAGAGAGAGAGAGAGAGAGTGCACGCAAAGGAAAAGGAAAATGTAAGAAGACAGGTAAGGCAAAAGAAACAGAGGGCATAAGACTGTGAACATGTGACATGGGGGAGCGGAGAAATTCCAAACGTATTCGGCGAAGGAGCAGCCTTGAATAGTTCTGACAGTGAAGTAAGGAGGTGCCAGTTTGCGTCAATGGAAACTCCTTAAGACAATTAGAGGTTCTTCTCATCAAAGAAAAAAACAGGCTCCGTATTATTACAGACCAAGATACATGACCTTGACATCTGAAAGTGGATGCAAGGTAACCTCAGCTAAAACCTCAAAAAAGAAACAGAAAAAGTGGATGGCTGGTGCGTTCACCAAACTTGATTGGGTTTGAAAGGACATTGAAGAGAGGAGGCGCTGGACGCTCCGAGAGGACTGGACAAGTCTGAGCTGGTGGCATGTTCATAAAGAGCTGAAACAGAAACTGCAGCTTTACATCTTCTATTGTTCTCTTCCTTAGAAGAAACATCAACTTCATCGCAGACTTGGATTTTGGTTTCGTGTTTTTCTTCTACAAAAACTTATAAAGATTTTGATTTGTATTGAAACAACTCGGCTAGTTTGTTAAAACCTATATGCATGGGACATATTGCAGTGGAACAATGACTCCTCTTAAAGGATGAGATTTGTTGTCACCATTGGAATGTAGATATATTTGATTAGCGTGCATATTTGAGCCTGAGGGTCAGCGCACATAAACAGGACAAGACAAGGACTGCCTCTTCTCAGCTCCAAGGCTAACAGAGCACTGTGGTTTATCCATTTACCTGCACACGGGAAAGAGGGAGACGAGAAAGACGACGGAGAGAGAAGCAGGTCACGCTACACTGAAAAAAAAAAAAAAAAAAACCTCAAGAGGCAGAAGTGTTTTTGTAAACCGCCTTTGTACAGTCCTTTGTTCCATTCTGGGATACTAAGTCATTTTGAGACGCTGTGATTTTAAAACTGTGGGAGGGTGTGCATCTGAGAAACGAAGACACAAGATATAAGCAAGGAGGAGAGAGGAAGATGCCTGAGAGCAAGCAGGCAGTCCACCGAACAGGAAGCTACCTCTCCAACTCTGCTTACAGAAAAATTAAAAGAGTGCTGAGCTTTAGAAGGCGTGAGTATTTCAAGTTTTTTTTACAGAGGCGTGCTGAGAGATTTTGGTGCAGTGCTGCAGCATCTCGAATAGCGATCACAGTTTATGATTTCAAAAACCTCTCTCTGAACTGCATGCTTATGTTGCATGCTACAGCATATTTTCTGATATGATCAATGCATCATAACCCTTTGAGGTTTATTAAGGTCAGGTAGGAGCCCACGGTTTGATCAGTTACACCCCTGCCTTTTTCTCTAAGGTGTGTTTGGGCAGCGGCTGGAGGAGACGGTGCTGTACGAGCGTCGGTATGGAGACCACATGGCTCCTCTTGTGGTGGAGCAGTGTGTGGACTTCATCAGGGAGCAGGGGTTGATGGAAGTCGGGCTCTTCAGGCAACCCGGCCAGGCAACACTTGTCAAAGAGCTGCAAGAAGCTTTTGATGCTGGTGAAAAACCTTCTTTTGATAGGTAAGTGTTAGAAAACTAAGACCATCTGTTATGGGATTTTTGGACATGCCATTTTGGTGATACATCAACTGTATTATTCACACCACAGCATGCCAAAGGATCAAAGTCTTTTAGCTACCAAGGCAACTACGTAGACAATATGTAACACAAAATATGTCAGTATTCTGTGGTTTTTTTTTTTTTTTTGTATTTCAGCAGCACAGATGTCCACACAGTGGCCTCTCTGCTGAAGCTATACCTCAGAGAGTTGCCTGAACCACTAGTACCCTTCTCCTGCTATCAAGAGTTTCTTATATGTGGCAAAAAAATCTCCTCAAACAGGGACCAGGTAATCACTACATCCGTTAAACACTAGCATATTGAATAGGTTACGTTCATCAGTACATATTCGCACTGTTTAACAAGCATAAATTAAAAAAACTAAAATTAAATAATGGACCATTGACGGTGCATCTGTCAAAGTCTTTCAACCTAACACATTTCTGGAGTTAATGTCTCTTGCCAATACATAAGGTTTTGTATAATTTCTTCTGGTCTGGCTTCAGGGATTGGTGGAATTAAGAAACCTTCTACATGAGCTCCCTGTAGCTAATTTTAAACTGCTGAAGTACATTTGTCAGTAAGTTCTGAATTTCATATTGAAATAATAGCTGCTATGAAATCATTAAATTTTATGAAATATTCATCAATATATAGTGATAGACAAATATTCTTGTTTGCAGGTTCTTAAATGAGGTCCAGTCCTTCTCTAGCACCAATAAGATGAGTATCCAAAACCTAGCAACTGTTTTTGGGCCAAACATTCTTCGACCTAAAGCTGAAGACCCTGAAAGTATAATTGGGGGTAAGACCTTTTAAAAAAAAAGTGTATGTTTGGGGGGAAAAAGTGTCATAAAGGATAAAAAAAAGAGGGGAAATACTAGGCAAACTTGACTCGATGCACCTTAGACCTAAGCTATCAGAGATCTGATTTGTTTTAAAAGAGATTTAAATACTTTAGCCTTAGAACCTTAATTAGCTGGTCACCATGGTTAAAATGGCTCACCTTGCACTATATCAAGTTTCATTAATTATAGTATTCAGATATATATTTGGGGTTGTTTAAAATTTATTTGAGAGTAGTGAATTGTCTGTGGTGGCAAAGATCTCGTTTGAGACCATAACCTGAGAACAAGACCCCTGACTAAGAACTCAGAGGCTCATATACTCTCATATCAAGACTCTGGCTCAAGAAAGAAAAACATTAGTACCTTGTGGCATAAACATAAAAAAAATAATAAAAAAATCTAGTGCCTTTTAGTCATACCACTCATATTTGACTAACAACTTTTACTGACCTTTCTCTCTAGGGACGGCTGTGGTGCAGCATCTGATGTCAGAGCTGATCAGAGAGCACAGTGTGCTCTTCTCAAGAGAAAAAAATCCCAAGGAACCAGGAACCTCCGTACCAGCTTTTGCTTCCACACATAGACAAGCCAGCCAGATAGACTGGGTGTACACCAAGCCTACTGCTCATCTAAGAGAGCCTCAGCTAGGACTGAACAGTGATCATGTGCCCCAACCAGCTCAGACTTTCAAACCATGCTCCCGAAAATTCTCTCTACCTCTTATGAATGAACGATTATCTTCCCAAAGTTCTCACACCCCGCATCACCTACCTGAGATACAGCAGCAAAAAACGGAAGTCTCTTCTCAGGCAAGCTCGGCTCTTCTTTATGAAAACCACAATCCATCCCTCTCAACCCAGGAGTCTTTTCACTCAGGGCTTGTGCCTCTCCCCACCCCGCCACCTACTGCCTCCTCCTCAACAATTACAGTGGCAGAAGTTGGGCATGAGGGCTGTTTGCAATCTACAAGCTGGCCTGCCCTGGGGCAATGCAGGTGGGATGCTGAGAGAGCTCTAGGGGACAGTGGTGGGAGCAGTGAAGCCCAGGACAGCACATTATCTGTGTATGACAACATGGTAACTGGGGAACAGATGGATGACTGTGTAGAAGGGGAAGCTGGTACTGGGATAGTAGACTTGGAGGGCGGTATTGCTAGAATGGCTGACAGCACCAGTTCCTGGTCCTCCTGCGAGATCCTGCTTGGGGATGGGGGCTCTGGTAGTGGTGGAACTGCTAGCCCTTGCCACACCTCTGTATGTTTCCCTTCTTTCAGGTCAGACCTTGGGGAAAGTGACTTACACCCAAACTCCCCTGCTTCTTCCACTGCCCCCACAGATGCCCCATTGAGTACAGGTAGCAGTGAGGTCTTTCTTCCAAATGCTCCTTCAGATTCACAAGACCCCCCTGCCTCTCAAGCAATACAGTGCCTCGTGATTGGTCTGCGGCAGCAAATGGCCAGGCAGAAAGCTGAGTATGAAGCCAGGATCAACAGGTAGGAACACCCTCATTAGAGTTCCAACACTACTAGTACAATGCACATGAAACCTTGGTTCTGAGTATGTCTTTAAGCTCTCCATTATATACACACACTGAGGACATGGACCGGGTAGTGGTAGCTCAGTGGTTAAGACATTGGCCTCCTGATCGGAAGGTTGAGAGTTCAAATCCCAGCACCACCAAGCTGCTACTACTGGGCCCTTCAGCAAGGCCCTAAACCCTTAACTGCTCACTTGTATAAATGAGTTAATTATAAGTTGCTCTGGATAAGGGTGTCTGCCAAATGCTGTAAATGTAAACATGTTAAAGGTTTCTGTGACTGATGATCAGCATTAACAACATTTTGTTAAGCACTGAAACTTGTATGCACTTTGTTTCCTTTGGGAAATCACCCTATGTTTAATCCATCTGTTAAGGTTGGAACAGCGTAACGAGGCCCTCCAGGGGCAGGTAGCAGGACTGCGTGCAACTCTGGAGCAACAGCGCCGATGTGTCAGCGTCGCTGAAATCAAGATGAGGAACACGGAACGAGCAAGGGCTGATGCAGACCGACGAAATGCTGCACTACAAAGAGAAATGGAGCAGTTCTTTGACACCTTCGGAGAGCTAAACTCTGAGGTTCGGAAAGCAGAGCGCATCATTCAAAGCTTCTGAGACTCCCAATCTCTCAATGCTTCCATACTGAGGCTGAATTTAGTTACACCTAAAATATCTCTCTGGCATGTACAAATGTTAAAAGCCTACTGGACCAAGCGGAAGGGAAAAAAAATGAAAAGAAAAAAAAAAGGATCCAAGCATTGAAACAGAGGACACGCATGTCTGAAAAATGCCTTTTGCCACACAGCTACACAAAGACAATGAAATGACACAAAAGTGGTGGTAGGAGGTATTAGCAAGCATGGTATTATAAAATACACAAGGAAGAGTCCATTCTGATGAAGTATTGTGTGTAACATCTTAACCTTTGATGTATGAATGAACTCCATAACTAATGTTGGGTGATTCAAGTGAAATTAAAGTCAAATTAAGAACAATTGTATTTATAATCTTTAATAAAAGGTCACACAGGTCTGTATAGAAAATACTTGAGCCACTTGAGAAAAAAAAAATCATTTGTACCAAAATAAAATGTGTAAGAAATGTAGAAGAGCACTTAATTTAAAGTGTTTTATTTGGCAATTTGTTACAGATTATTTCTTTTTGCCCCCTCACATAGAAATGAAATGGATTGGACAATCAGTTGCAGCAGACCTACAATCCTGTTTGAGATTTTGCATATGTTTCAGACAGGGTTTAATGACGGAAACTCGCTGGGAGTTTTCGTTCGCGGTAACCCACGAGGAGCACATCCATACATGACACAACAATAGAAACCACAAAGAAGCAGTTAGAGTATTATTCATACATAGCAGTTAAGATATTTAATAGGTTTTTTTTCCAGAAATGTTTCTGAATGATGAAGAAATTAAGTTGGGGAAACTTGAGCGGATACCAATGTAGGGGGAGAAAAAAAAAAGAAAAAAAAAGAAAAGAAAAGAAAAGTCTGGTCCCATCTCTAGCAATACAGATTGTCAAAGTGACAAAAATGTCAGAGACATACCCTCTGAAACACCGATAAGCCCTTAAGAGAGTTAGCGGACAGCTTGTACTAGGATTTAATACCACAATGCTCACTTGCAGATTTCTTGTTCTTTAACAAACTAGCTAACTTGTGAAAGTTTAGAGGGGGGGAAAAAACAGCAACAGTGCACTATTGCAATACATAATGTATCAGAATACATTATTACCGTGCTACTATTATGAAAAGAAGAACCAGGTGAGGTCTCACACACCTGCATCTCTTATTGACGCTATTTTACAGCAATTTTATAGAAATGGGTATGAATGAGAAAGCTATTGTGCGAGAGCAAACAATGCTGCCTGGTGACAGATAATGTCTTCAATCGTTCTGTCCATCCACATAAAGCTTCTTAATGGTCAGACCAGACTGGAAAAGAAATGGCGAGGATATTAAGGCATGAGGAACGTTCGTGATGCCGAGGCTTGCACTTCTGTGTGCATCGCTCAATGAAGGTCCGTTCTGAAAGTCCATCAGAGCAAGCCTGGGGCGTACACACCACATGGAGATGAAGCCAGCTATGTTGACCTCCAGATGAGTCGATAACGAGGCTTAGAGTCATTTATATTACTGACGAAATGATCTTCAACGACACCTTTAGAAGAAACATTCCCTGGTATGCACCTATAAGTAAGATTTGCACTGAACAACGGCTTTCATGCATTTCTGTAAAATAATAGCTATATCATACAATGGAATTTTGTAGCTTGTTATTTTTTGTTTTCGAGTCTCAGCACAGACAACGGTAAGTGTTGGTTCCTTTCCCAGGGCAAAACTTAAAACCTGGATAGACAAGTAACAGTGGACTGCTCAATGTGAAGCACATGCTATTGTGTTAACAGGACTAGAGATTTACATTACGTTGCTACTTGCTGTGTTCAGCCACAGCATGCCAACGACTAAATGCAGTGGAAATGCAGAATGCATACACAGGGGAACAATATGACCTCTCTCTTAAGAGTTTCGTATAAAATAAAGCTAATTTTTCTTTCCGTAAAAGGGCATTGGTCTTCGGTACGTGATTAAAAAAAGATACAAATTTGATTCGCAAAACATCCTTATGGGCTTTGTGAAAATTAAAAAGGCAATCGTCTGCTTTGAGCTTTGTATGTACACAATTCTCACAAATTATTTATCATCAACACCACAGGTTGTGCAGGATTCTTTTTGGAATGATACAGAAAGGAATATTTGTGCACTATCGCTCCTCATCGATACGTACACAATATGACCACTTCTACTTACTCAGGGTGCAGCTTTTTCTTTCTTCTGCAACAAACCCAATTCCCAACAAACAGATACTGGTTCAAAATAAAGTGTATGGCATACAGTACTCTCGCGAAACCATATTTAGAGAAGCTGTAAAATCAGGTTTCCACAACACACAAAAAAATTTACACGTAATCTATATACATGGCTACACCCTATATGAGTGAGATGCGTTATCAAGTTCTCTGATTGAAAACATGGTGTATCGTGTCTATATACAGAGGCAGGCACTACCATTTCGTAAGTGTATTCAGGCATAATCAGGGGGCCTGTAAACATGTACTTGTTCAAGATGAGTGGCATGCAATACTTTGAGAACTTTAACATTTCCAGAAGAGGGAACTTGCCGTTGATTAGCTTGTTCCAGGAGTGTCTGTGCTTCTTGAGTGAGGATATGAAAGCTAATATCGGCTACGTGGAAGGGAGAGAGAAAGAGAAAGAAACTTAGGAAGAGAGGGGAGGGTAGTGGTTAAAGAAAGTACCATGAAGCTCATGGTTATAATTCTAGCTAAAAGTTCATTACAGATCTTCGATTCCATTAGCAGGAAATTTTAAAATGAATTAGGGATAAAAATGTAAAAGGTGTTTCCACATGTAAACAGTAAGCTAAGAGTTTAATGTGAAAAATAAATTTAGTCATCTGGTTTTCCACCTAAGTAATAAGAATATTTTCACTGCAGGAACCG
Organism: Pangasius macronema; assembly: GCA_037577455.1. NCBI lineage: Eukaryota > Metazoa > Chordata > Actinopteri > Siluriformes > Pangasiidae > Pangasius > Pangasius macronema. The sequence continues at coordinate 3,730,767 of CM074959.1, read as the reverse complement.
TTGATGGAACTCCGAAATCCTTAGGCACATTCCCACCAAAGAACTCAGATCAAATTTAGTTCACAGGCCATAGCTACAGGAACGTTTTCCATTTCCTGCTCTACTTAGACTTACTTCTCAACCGATTAGGCTGTGGAACGTTACTGAATGCAAAGAAACTGGGCGAAAAATGATTCTGTGAGAGAAGAGCCCCGGAGTGTCACAGCCTGTCTGTCTGGAACAAGTCAGGGCCCACACTGCCATCTGGAAAAATATGTGGAGGAGGAATAGAGAGAGAGAGAGAGAGAGAGAGAGAGAGAGAGAGAGCTATGGAGTGTAGAGGCTCACAGTCACTCCTCTAATCCCCCAGCGATGGTGTCGATGCAGGAGCTATCTGTGTCTGAGGCCAGCGTCTGCTCAGTGGACATAGAAGAGATGTCATTGATGGACGAGGACTGAGAGGCTGTAGCACTGCTGTTCACCACACCATCTACTGCAGAAGACAGAATAGCGCACACACACACACACACACACACACACACACACACACACACTCACTGAGTTACAGTTGAATGCAGACGCAAAACAGAACGCAGCTGACATTTGGGTCAACTCACCTAAGCACTCCTCCTTTAGGACACCGTTTTTGTTCCTCTCTTCCCAGTCCATCACCTCTTTATAGATAAGCTCTAGTGAAAGGCAGACAGAGAAAATGAATCATCTTATCAGAGGAACACGTTATTACTAATCGCTCTTACAGACCTTTTTTCTGGCAAGGACTTTTACCTTTCCACTGTTCTATGCTGTGTTCCCTCTCCTCCAACTGTTTGTCTGAGATTTGAGGTGGGGGCTGCAAAAAAAAAAAAAAAATATATATATATATATATTAAAGTGAAGTGACTTGTGGCCAAGTGTGGTGACCCATACTCGGAATTTGTGCTCTGGATTTAAAACACATCCAAGTGCACACACACACAGTAGTGAACACACACCCGGAGCAGTGGGCGGCCATTTTAGCTGCGGCGCCCGGGGAGCAGTTGGGNCCCTGCCGGACCCGAGACTCGAACCCATGACCTTCAGGTTCACCTTCAGGTTACAAGTCCGACTCTCGAACCATTAGGCCACGACTGCCCCCAATATATATATTTATATAGTATATAAAAAGAAACAGTTAGGCCAAAAAAAAATCTAATTTGCACCATTTTTTCTTACTCATTGCATCTGATATCATAAGGAGTGTTTGGTGTCCACTGTTTGCTTACAAGGTTGAAATTTCAATATCAGCAAAATCTCATCAGTAAATATCTGCCTTCAACTGCCTCCATTCGTTCAGCTATTCAATATTCTGGCTCATGAACGCAGCAACGTTAAAACAACTGGATTTAGTTGCCAAATTCAGAATTCTAGTCAAAATCTGAATAGTTCAATAGTTCCACTTTGAACCTCTGTCTGCTTTGCAATTTCACAAACATTGCTCATTTATAAACAAGATTAATGAAGTGTATGGACTGCTGTAACGTAAGGGTGTATTCCCGAACCACACCCAAAGCTCCCGGGAAAGGCTCGGGATCTACCGTGACCCTGACCCTTCGCTGAAAGTGAGTGAGGAGATGTATGGAGATTATGGGCATGTGTTTACGGATGAGATTTCGGGGTTGGATATACTTTAATTACAGGGTGAATGGAAGTACAGAGTGTTTACACACCGCATCAGCCTCAGCTGGGTCGTACCACACGTGGATGTAGGGATGATTCAGGGCTTCCTGGACAGAGATGCGAGACTCTGGATCGATTACCAGCATCTTTGACAACAGGTCCCGAGCTTGACTAGCTGTAGGAGAAGCAATGGAAGAATATACAGAGAGTTGTGCTGAGATTATCTAAGAGTATCCTAAAGCTTGCACAAAGGCATCTCATCACAAGGGCAAATGATTTTGAAGAAAAAAGAAAAAAAAAGAGGAGGAGGCAGAACACTCGTCTTACTCTTAAGTTTGTCATGCTCTGTCTCTGACGGGAAAGCCCAGTCTGGGAAGAGCTCACTGAAGCTGACTCCAGGGAAATGTGGCTTGTTCATCACATAGTTCCTCACTGTCTCCATCAAACGGTTCATGAACTCTAGAGAAGGAGTTCCCAGCACCTCGATAACCTTATTCCACTGGTCAATGTCTAGCAGCAGCCAAATTAAGGTTAAAACAGAAACGGAAAATTGAAATCATATATGCATGCATATCATGTTTTCTACTAGACTGCTTCACTGTTACTTGAAAAAAAGGAAGTGAGTGCTCCAAGCAATGTGCACTGACAGCCAACTGGTGAATGTTTTCTAATTAAAAGCTAGCAGCAGCTTGCTTATCCAAACAAGTCATACCGTCTGCTGTTTATCTGGATGCAACTTTAAACAACTGTGACACAACAACATTGCCAAATTGGGGTATGATTTAATCGTTTTAAAGCAAAGGAGGCTCATGCACAGACCGTTAGATTGTAATGCAGGACTGTAGGATAATGGCTAAAAGGCATAATAATGATTATTCTGCTTATTAATGAAATAATGTTGTTTGATTTGAAAATACAAGCCAGCACAGTGCACATCCATACAAACAATTATAACACATGGATACTGGAGCTCATGCCCCAAAGTCACAAAATAAATACACATTTCATTAATTAGGGAAGCCAAACTGGACCATAATTATTACTGTGCAGCCATATTAACTTTCAGTTTCGGATTTATAATTAATCCTTGGCATTAATTAAAATATGCTGACTAAGATTTATATATCCTGAGCACACAGTAGGCATACAAACCAGGCACATGGAATGAAATTCTTTGCAGTCACAGTGCTCAGCCCCAGATCTAAGTTTGAAGTTACCAAGAAATAAAATATTTAACTGCACCAGAAAGAAACGGAGACGTGTAGACACAGCCAAAGAACAGTCTCCTGCCTCCCAGGGGAGACGAGGCCTGCATTCTGCTGCCATCTGCGTGTGCAGCAAAGTGTTGCACGGTGTCACGAGAAGCTAATCAAAGAAAGCTGCTAACATGGACTGTGGAAAGAGAAAGAATCCTGTCACCTTACTCGATGCCACCTCGCAAATCAGACAGGCAGAGCACTACCGTGGAGCGTCTGCTCTAAGTTTCAGAACCACCGTGTTAACACACTTGTGCGCACGTGCAAATCCAAGCGTTAGTGCGAGTATTAACGTGAGAGGTCTGAGAGTTTCGACGCGAGATGACGTCAGCAGATAGGATACGATCAGTGCCTTGGAATATAACGCTGCCTTTCACCATCTCCCCCATGATGCAGCCCACTGACCAAATATCCACTGCAAAGGCAAACACACAAACATGAAGAATATTCAAAACTCAAAACGGTAACCGCAGATGACGTTCCAGAAACATGAGCAGAAACGTTACCATTCTCCTTGTACTTCATGCCTAAGATGACCTCCGGCGCTCTGTAGTATCTGGTCACCACGTATGGAGTCATCATGAAGTTGGTGCAGGCGGTCCGGGCCAGGCCAAAGTCTAGGATTTTTAAAGTGCAGTCTGATTTCACCACTATGTTACTCGGCTTCAGGTCCTGAGGGGTAGGAAAGGAAAGAAGCTCATCTCCATGGTGATTTGCGTTAACTGTTACAACCATGACACATCTTACCAAAGTTATGTTCTTTTAGCCACATTTCCAACACTAAAAAGGAAAGTGGAAAGCTGCTTATCGTAAGTTTTCCTAAGGTGTCCTGGACAACCAAGCCCTCAAAACTGGGGGTAAAAATACAGCGCATTTCATACGAGGCTTTCGGTTCAATATGTCTGCGTATCGAATGCAAAATAATGCAGTCTATCCGCCATAAAATACTACTCATACTGTGAGGTGTAATACGCATTTCAACTTAATCAAGACCTCAGTGATTGGTTAAGCTTTGGTTAAAGAAATCACTGTGGTGCTTAGGAAGTTCAGATACACATATGAGATTACTCAGTGTAGTGATGAAGGCAGGATTCATTCACCTCAGTAAAACTTGGCAAGAGAACTAACAGTAATTATTAGCGTCTACAAATTTTACATTCTAATGCACAGCCTTTTTCCCCCCAATATATACACCACTGGAACATAAACACTTCACAACACTACACTACACTGTGTCCTTATCAATGTTTAATTATTGTAGTTTAATAATGTTGAATTTGTACTAAGCTAGAGGAAGGCATCAGACTGTATGCTTCATTATACATAAACAACTATGAAGGCACGAAAATACCTACTAATAGAAACGAGCACCGAAGCTAATGTTAGCCCAACACTATGACTTTATTTTAAGACTGGGGAAAAAAAAATATGTAAGACTTTGCTGTCTCGCTGTACTGCCGAATGCGAAAAATGCTAAAGCAGATAGCGAGATTTGCGCTATTTCAGTATGGAAATAGGTCACAGCCCTGAGTACAAGTAGCCCACTTAAAACAGAAACCCGAAGCCACGAACGAAGGCGCGTTCTGCCAATGCTTGTTTCCGTTGTACTGAAAATGTTTCGCACCAAGACACCGCCACATCGTATCGTATTTGAAGTTTGCTTATCGTTACACCCCACATGACTATTTTTAGTGCATATTCCGCAAATTCTTCCCACTTAAAAAGCTGTCCGATTCATAAAAGAGCTGAATTTATAGTGACCTTGGAAGAATTCACGACAACGTTCTACAAAAACGCTTCCAAACCCTTTAACATGAGCCCTTGTTGGAATAACTAAGTTATTAAATCGTGAGAAACGTGCCCGGTTTTCCGTCTGTCGTAATCACGTACGTGCGGATCTGGTAGACTGAAAAATGCTGGACTATTCCTTTAATCGACTGCGCTCATTACCCTGTGGATGATACCGGCAGAATGCAGGTGCCTGATGCCACACAGGATTTGGTAAAGCAAGTAGGACATCCTCTCGTGGTCCAGGTCCATGTGGATCACCTGACACAGGCTGGCATCCATCAGCTCCATCACCAGATACCTAGAAGGCACCACATGATTTATCTGCACCCTTGGAGAGTGCATTACAGTCTCAGCAAAGCTATGAATAATAATAGCCCTGGCTGGGCCACAAACAAATCAATTCCCTGAAGCAGTAAATCCATTCAGTCTATAAAAGCACTGAATCGTAGGCCAAATGACAACAACAACAACAAAAAAAAAAACTTGCTGCTTACAAATCCTGAAACTCCTCCAGAGACTTCTGAGGTGTGAAGACGTTGAGTAAACGAATGATCTGTGGAGAGAGACGTGGATGTTTGAGTCAGCCGGGATGGTGAGCGTGATGAGTAAACGTGGGAGAGGAGTGTGGTGGTGGAGAACGTGACGTACGTTCTTGTGATTGACGCATTTGAGCAGCACCAGTTCTCTGTAGGCTCTCTTGGCGTGGGTCTGGTTCTGAAAAGGCCGGCTGAGCTTTTTCACAGCTACAGGGATGCCCAAGACGGTGTCCAGAGCAGAGCTTAATGGAGTGGGTGGAAACAGAGGGCGTTATTATTACACTCACCATCAGCATAAATAGCATGCCAGAGAGGATGTCCAATGGCTTAAAAGGTGATGCTTCTAATTCAGTGCTAGCACCATAAAAAAAAATAAATAAATAAAAATCATAAAAATATCATATCACACTATATGAAGGCACTTCTATGATAATATGAGATGTATCGCTTCTCACTATATTGATATTATTTTGTAGGGTGTCACAAGTTTTCTCGAACCCAATCCTGCAGATCCATATGTGTCGAACACGAAGTGTGATTTTTGTTTCAATTTTCAATAATCATTAGTGCCGGTCGATTAGCGATTTAAAAATGCTAAAAACTCGAATGCACTGCAATTATTTTATTCAGGTTGCAATATTTAAACGAATTATTACTGTAGCTTATCTTAGCAAACCGCAGCGAATGGCAGGCGCAGTGTATCACGTCATTACTCTCAGACTCCAGCCAGTTTATTAGCTACAGCGGCGCAGGAGAGTTGCGCGGCCGACGTGCTGCCGTGGAAGCTAACCGAGAGCCCGAAATGTGCACAGCGCCATCTAATATGAAGTCAAAAGTTTGGAAGCACTTTGGTTTTAACAAGAAAGATGGAAAACTGGACGAATCAGTCGCAGTTTGCAGTCATTGTAAATTCAAGTTGAAGTACTTCTAGAGTACGACGGACCTCAGCAACTGTTCTCACAAGTGCTGTAGTATAATGACAGAGATGTCTGAAGAGGCACATGAGGCAGTTGCTAGTTGAGGTTTGAATATGGTAAGGTCTAATACACCTAACCTTTTGTGAATTCCTCAAATCGTTCTGAATTTTCCAAAAATCACTTCTGAATCGGATCGAAAACTAATGAATTGTGAATCGAATCAATTCACTGTCAACCCAAAAATTCACACCCCTGTTATTTTTGTAATATCGCCCAGCCCTAGACCAAAACAGTAGTTATGGACGTAACTGTTGGTCTGTGAACTCTGTATAACTGCTATGTGCACCACCTCGATACCTTCTTCAAGAAATGACAGCATTTGCAATAAAAACTGCCAGCATGCATCCATCTTCGCTATAACCTTCGTACTGAGCCACTTCAGGTTCTGATGCTTATCTGGGGATCATAAACCATGTACCTATCAGAGTATTTCTCTCCTCCTAAATGCCAAGACTGCAAAGCAGGATGACGTGAGCTTGGGCAGAAGACTTGGATTCAGTCGCCGCGGTGTCATCTGTCCACCGACGCATGCAAGGTCTCAACTCTTCTGCCTAAGGAAAGCCGTGCATCGCGGGCAAGCCAGCGTCTGATCTCCTGTTGCTGCGAGGATAGGAGTTTCTGGAGTTTCTGTGCATGTTCTTCCCATGTCAGCATGGCTTTCCTCCAGGTTCTCAGGTTTCCCCTCACCTCCCAAAAACATGCCAGTACGTGGCTACACTAAAGTGCTCCTAGGTGTGAATGTGTGTGGCCTGGCATCTCGTTCAGGGCTTATTCCTGCTGCATGGCCGGTGTTCCCCAGGACAGGCTCGGATCCACCACGACCCTGACCAGGGTAAAGCAGTTACTGAAGAACAAATGATCTACCTGTAGCTATGAATGTGCTCGCAAGCACAGAGCTCCATCCCATAATAATCTAGTTATCCAAGAGAAGGAAAGATGGTGGCATAACAGCAGTATTTATTACAAATACCGCGTCGTGTGTCCCTGAGAGACTGTTGCTAGCTGAGTACGCGCGGAAGGAGGCATACAGGTGTTTAACACTGCCCCCGGTGGCCAGGTGAGGCGAAAGAGAACCCACCACTAATATTTTGCTGCACTGTAACAAAACGTTTGTGTTTCGCGAATCTGCATTATTAAGAGAACGCATGCGATTGAAATGACACCGTTTTTACAGGGTTACGCTGACGGAGGTGGCATGACGGAGGTGGCACTTGGTGCCCACTCACCAGACGATGCCCTGCGCCCCGGAGCCGATTGCGCGGAGCTGTTGGTACCGCCGCAGCACTGTGAAGGTGGAGTCCCCCACCTGCACGCTGTAAAAATGTCCTTCCCCTTCAGTCATGGCTCCTCTATCTGAGTGCCGCTGGACAATTCAGACCTGAGAAGGTTGAGGGGAAAAAATACAGGAGAGAGGGAGAGAGAGGAGGTGGGGGGGAGGGGGTTGACAGAGAGAGAGAGAGAGAGAGAGAGAGAGAGAGGGGCGATGTGCTTGGCTGAGAGATATTACGCCAAGTCATTGCTTAGTGTGCACACTCATTCCTTGCCAGCTTTACTGTCTCAGAGCTGTGTGTAGGAGATGACTCTCTGAATGACTCATACAAGGAGAACCAGACATGAAGCTTCATTAAAATCAGTCAGGCTAATGTTTTTAAAAAAAAAAAATTTTGACTATTAGAATCCGATATTAACTCTCATCACCGAGACAAAGACGATGCCATGGTTAGGCATCAATCCCACTTATCATCATAAAAAGCCACTTTCTAATCAGTATCACTGTCTGACAGACACGGAAACAGGCAACGTGATGACGCGAGTCCACCAGGCGCTTCCATCTCATCCTTTTTACGCAAGAGTGAAGAACTGATTAGGCTCAACAGGCCCCTCTCTCTTTCTCTCCCTGAACTGTCTTCTCTTATCCTCGTAAACTCTCCTCTCATTCTTATTAGGTGATATGTGTTGATTACGCAACAGGTGATAGGTGTTGATAAGTGGGGGACAGGAACGAATCACATACGTAGAGACAATCCTAGCAAGATAAACACCATTAGCATTTCCACACTCGCTAAGGCTTTAACACCATTTAGAGGCTTTGCTAAGGTTGGACTAGCTTCTTAATAAGGCCGTCTGATCCGGCGGGGAAGTGGATGAACGTAATCGGGTTAAAGAGAGCTCTATAATCCAATATCTTAATGGAGCCAGTTCTGACAGCAGGCAGCCACTGGAGCAGTGGCACCGCTTTTACAGTAAGAAATTAACGCAATATTGCTTACTGCATGTTGCTGACGTATACAGATCAATAAGTAAAAAAAAATAATAAAAATCTAGCTGATGAAAACTACGCTGTGATATGATACATCTGACTAATGAACACAGAATCAATCAATGATGGTTGGGTTCATTTGCTGTGTATGCCTTTGCTGGTTTGCTTCGTTCGAGGATGACTGAAGAGTCGGCTAGGCTAATATACTGAAAGGGAATGTGGCCAGATTACATATCACCATGTTAGATGTATTATACTCCACAATTTTTGCAGGAATTAGCTGAAGCCGTTACAAAAGCCTCACTCTTCAGTCATCCCCAAGAAACAGCTTGAATCTCACCACTGTCACCGCAGAGTGTGAAAAATGATAATAATCAGGCATACATTGAGTCAAAACAAATGAATGTGACCTTTAGAAAGGCAGTAATCACATTACCAGGACATTGCACTTACCACTAAGTACCAACAGCACAGTCACGGACTGAAGAAAAAAGAAAAAAACTGTTTATAATCAAACTTACAGGCAGAGATGTAGGTAGGCACGTACAGATCCTGGTCTCAGTTACGTGTCTTGGTCACTGAAACATGCATCTTTCTGAAAGGTGGCAAAAGCCTTAGGGAAATGATAGCCAAACTCCAACTCTCTCTCTCTCTCTCTCTCTGTGCTGAACACATCCGCTCTCCCAAGCAGAACTCCTCCGGTGCTAAATCACAGAAAGAAAGCACACACTGCAGCAAACAGGTCTCACACGCCTTGACTTTATCTCTGGAGCTTTATTCCCATATTTCCCCAACTAGGGGAAAGGGGGACAGACTTCTTTTCTTCCCTTACTGCAGCCTGTTCAGTAATGGCTGAGCTAAAGCCTGATAAGGAAAGCAATTCAAATCCAGACAAGGTGACGGACTGAAGAGGTTCGTAATTTACGAACAAGGCAAGCTAGGAGGGACGTATAACTCTGTGACATCCAAAAATCGACCGACAAATCCATACAAAGGAGAGTACGCCTATGTCAAAAGAGCCTGATGATATGTAAATAGTCCGGTGACCTAGAAAGGCAAAACAGACCTTCAGCCGGGGGGCCGGTCCTGCCCTCCTCATCCTGCCTTATTCCTCTATTTGTCTTTTACGAGCCGTGATTAAATCGGACTCCATTCTTAACATTCTGAGTAATGGTCCCTATCAAAATACGAATCCTAACACTACGCTCGCGCGATTTGTGACGACCTACAGGCCGAGGTATGATCCACGACTGCCATTACACGACTCTTTAATCATGTCCTAAGATTAAATACGATGACATCATTTGGCATCATAAATCACAGTGACAGGAAGGGAGAGAGAGAGAGAGAGGGAGGGTAACTGGGTGTATGGCTGAAGATTAAATAAATAAATAAATAAATAACTTCCCCTCCCAAAGCATGTACACGCTAAATGTCTTAGTAGCTCATATCAAAACCAGGTAGTCAACAGGACTAGTATCAGCACCAATCTGATACCGATCCGAGTGCTGATAGATATCAGATCGGATCGGACACATTTTCCAGTAATTCTGATCCCTTCTGATTTATTTTACGCTGTGACCATGCGATTTCGACCGACCCAACCAAGATTGCTCATGTCAACCCTGGACACGGCTTGTGTTAAAACCACTCCACCTCTGTGCCTCTGATGGATTTGCATAACTTGCCAACAGGAGCTTTAGAGAGTCGGTCTGTTTACTAAATGGATGTCAGTCCTGAGTCAGTACTGGATCAGTATCAAGCATCAGCTGATCCACAAATCTCTAGTCTAATATATATATACACACACACACACACACACACACACACACTAAAGCAGTACTAATGATTTGTGCAACCCTTGTATCAGCATTTATTTCTTTTATTAAACACCTAAAAGAAATTCTGACATGCAAATGTACTATGTGTCAAAGAAATTGCCCTAAATGGCAGCACATACATCTATTATACTAGAAAGAAGTGCAGCTACGTCACAGCCTCTAGCAGTGCATACTTCCGTACTAAAGAGTATGCAAGACCACCACCATCCCACACTACTCTGACGTACTATTTAGTACGCTAGTATGCATTAAGAAGTGGACGACTTCCTAATCAATTAAGCTTCTCTACACAGACCCAAGCGACCTGCAATTTCTTATAACTATTATAGCTACAGTTATTAAAAAAAAAACGCTTACAATGGATGTAAAAATATTTTATTTTAAATGACGTGAGCCAGTTCAGAATGTAGCTACAGGTCACAGTCGTTACCTGACCATCCTTCTCGCTGTACATACATAGCATGTTAGCTTCAGGAAAACACGGCTAACAGCCGGCTACACCACAATCCCACAACACAAACCCCAAACAAAGTGACAGCGCTTCCTTTCGCTCCTCAGCTTCACCCTGAGTGAGTCGGGTAGCTGGTGTGTTGGTGGTAGTAGCTTGGAGGCTAAAACTGTGCAGCTGTGTGTTGGGCGGCCAAGGTTAACCTAACACAACACAACATAACATAACACAACACACACAGCGCTTCCTAAACAGAAACTCCCGATAGCAAACTCCCGGCAAACCGCCACCAGAGTTATAAACGAGCTAAAATGTGTGTGTACAGGACGTGTGTCCCCGGAGTGACAGAGCGCAGTGTGAAGCAGCGTTAGCCGGACACATTTTTCATTAGCCTGCCTGTGGAAGCTTACCTCCTCCTCAGCTCCTCGCTTTTCTCCAGTTCACTCCCATACACGCCAGCTAATGGCTGCACTCACTCACACACACACCGCCTGGACTGCGGAAGCGCCCTGTTCTGGGGTCTGCTAAGTCCGCAAGGCGAGCCCGGGCTTCTCCTTCTCTAAGGGCTTTCGGGGTAAAATCCGAAGTGCTGCCCGTGTTTCGGCGGCATGGCTGCAGGGGCGGAGGTCTGTGGGATAGTCAGCGTGTGTGTGTGTGTGTGTGTGTGTGTGTGGCAGCCAGCGAGCAGGAATGACGTCATGGCGTTGCCGTCAGCTCAAGTTGGAACTTTGCAGCAAAGAGCTAAAGTTGCGACCATGCTAACTAGTGCATACTAACGCACTAAATAGTACACTACACTTCAGCAACAATGGCACTTTATTGCATACTACTTAGAACGGAAGTATTGTATTGTAGCTCCTGTGATACGTCGCCCTATTAAAACGCTATAAAATAAGTCCACTTTTTTTTTTTTGGTCAAAATAACATGTATTACCAGTCTTATTTTGAAACCTAGTATATACATTTTTAATAAAATAAAATAAATTATATTATAATGGTTTATTTCATTGTATTACATTATACATTATACACCCCAGTCACTCATCAGCTAGCCTTTAGTGCTAAAGCATTTGCGATTAGCTCATAGCTAAGAAACTAACGGCATAAGACATAAATACATCAAATATAAATATATAAATAAATTATAAACACATGAACATTTTAAAATTCTTTTTAAAAAATAGAAAGCCGTTCTAAAAAATATTAGAAAAATAATATTTGTTAAGTAATATTAATATTAAAAACCATTACAAGTGGATGGATTGCTATGTTTTGCTAAACCCAGGCTAGTCACTCATTTACACAGTCTTTAGCTGTAATAGCATACACTAGCACTTTTAGTTTGTATTATTTGCTCTCAGAACTGAAGTTTGTGGTTCATTTTTTTAGTAATTTTTCAGTAATTCCACATACTCTGAAGAGATAAAGTACATCAGTTTTAAACTTTAAACTTGAAGAACAGTTTAGAGAAAGAACTTGGAGAATAAACATATAGGCTACTTGTCAATCAAGTACAGAAGTCTAAACTTCCTCCATATTGCTTCCTTATAAATACATTTAAGATTAACCAATTATTATTATTATTATTATTATTATTATTATTAAGATTTTAATATGCTTGACTTAATGAATTTACAAAAAGGTTTCTCTTTATATTCTAATTTACATGGCAATAATCAATTTTAATTGCAATGTTTATTTCTTTTCCTTCTTCTTCTTTTTGATGTTATTGTAGAACATCTTCAAGGTTTCCTGAAAGAGAAATGCAGAGTTTTAGTCTACACAATGTGTGTGTGTGTGTGTGTGTGTGTGTGTGTGTGTGTGTGTGTGTGTGTGTGTGTGTGTGTTTTCACCTTGGTATGCAGAAGCTCAGGATCTCTAATCATGTTCATGATCTCATAGTTGTTCTCACCCTCCAAAAGCATCCAGGTGATCGTATTAACCTGAGTCAGGTGGAATTTCTCGAGCAGCGGTAACATATTATCAGCTGCAGAGAGAGAGAGAGAAAGAGAGAGAGATGTGAGAGAGAAAAAGAGAGAATATTGATAGAGCAAATGGTCACATTCATCCATGTAACCTGGGTTGGGCTCAGACCCCAGACTCTTTCTATTATTGTGTAACAAAAGCAAGAGGAATTGAAAGCAAGTAGAAGTTCTGAGTCTACAGAAGGAAACACTTTCCAAACCGTAATGGGGAAGTAAAAAAAAGCAATATTTATGGGTGTGTTTGTGTGTATATATGAGTGTGAGACTCACGCGCCATCTGGATCTGGTTGTTTACCGGAGCAGACTCCAAAATGTAGATAGTCAGACACTTCCCAGCTGGTGGATACATGGGTAAATCCTGCAAATACAAGATATTCTTCTTCTTCTTCTTCTCCTTATTATTATTATTATTATTATTATTATTATTATTACTACTACTCAAAATTAGAATTACACAATTAGAGTTTTGTTCTTACTGTTGTGTCCCTGTCCTGCTGCACTTCACTCACAAATATAGAAGGCAT
>CM074959.1:3702036-3713431 GCA_037577455.1 Pangasius macronema | reverse complement strand
TGAGGATGCAGATGAGGAAGAGTACGACTCGGTACGTTGGATTAATAATTCTGCATGTACATAATTATTGTAACTGGCTTCATATACAGGGGTAGACAGGTCACAAATTAGCCTAACAGGTAAGGCAAAGCACTGATGTGTTGCCCAGTCCCATGATGTGGCTACCCATAAACTGACTAGTGGTGATGAAATTAAGAAGATGAAGCTTGTTATTTATCAGAACAGCTTCACTATAAAAGAATTCAGTAAGTGTCTCAGCTGCTGTTTTATTTACAGTCCCTGCTTCAGTTTTCCCAGTATTACTGACCTTGTTAATGGGTAATTAATAAAAAAATTACTTAATGCTAATCGTAGCAGCTACAGCCAACTTCTAACCAGCATCTGTTTTTTTTTTTTTTTTTTTTTTTTTTAAATAAAAACTGTGATGAAGCAACGTGTACACGCCGTGTGTTGTGTCTGCCTGGCCACGCCCCCTTTTCCCCTCTCAGAGCCACAGGCAATACTATCTTCAATAGTATAGTTGGGGTGAGATAGGATGATGGAATATCACACACAATATCACAAGTCTAGAGGTCACTGCATGTTGTGCTAGCAGTTTATTCTGACAGGAAAAATCTGTTGTGTGTAGTGCAACACACACATCTGCAGTTATGGCATCAGCTTAACATCATGAAGTGTGTTTTGTTTCAATATACGCCCCAAAATAAAAACGTTTGTTTTGCGAAACCCATAGCGAGTAGAGTTTTCTCCTTCTCTGGTTGTTGAAATCGAGAATTCTAGTGACCTCTAGCCTACTAAATGAACTTGTCTGGTTAAACCCGGATAACACGGACACGTGCCCTGGGTGCCCAGGCTACTAATTTGTCCGACCCTGATAATATGTGTTAGTGTGTGTCTCTAATCATATTTATGACCCTATTCCAGGTAATGTGAAACCTAGTTAAAGAAATACTCCAGCGTTTTCAGCCTAATCTACATTTTTTCAGATAGTTTTGAATTTGTGTTACATTGTCACGTGTAAACTTTCACTGACATTACTCAATGGCTGCTCATAGGTTTGTATTATAAGTGTTGTTCCTTTTCTGTGGCAATCACACACATTGCAGTTGCAGTGGATAGAGGTTAGAGACTGTTTTTTCCAATTAAAATGGTTTTAGAGTTTAATTTATGTTACATATTCATGTAACACAATCAGTTTATTTTCTACTGAAGAGTATTAAAAGCTAGGGCGTGCATCTTGGCCAGCAAGGTTACAAGGACGCTGACCGTGTAAATCACGGTTATGTGTCACGGTAATGGTATGCTTTTGTTGTCTCAGCCCTGCTTACAGTCTTGATTTATGTCTCTAAAAAGCATTTGGCAAAATCCAACACAGCATGCCAAGAATTCATTTTGCATAATGTAGCCTGTAGAGCAGACAGCAGCGTCTGACCTCTTGATTGTTTTACCAGCTGCTGAGTTTAAATTGCTGGACTAAAATTTGGGTACTAAAATGGAGTCATTCCATCCTGTAGCCTCCAGAGAGACAGATAGTGGTGGGAATTTGTGCCATGGCCAAGAAGTCCAAGTCCAAGCCGATGAAGGAGATCCTGGAGCGCCTTTGTCTCTTCAAATACATCACGGTGGTCACGTTCGAGGAGGAGGTCATCCTCAACGAGCCTGTGGAGAACTGGCCACTGTGCGACTGTCTTATCTCATTCCACTCCAAAGGTGAGTGGGGACATGTTTGTGTTGCACCGCCCCCCACCCGCCACACACACATGCACACACACACAGTTCATTCACACACTGCCTACATTCATGATGTGGTGCCATGAACTCGGTGTGGACATTTGGTTCAAACAGGCTTTTGATGTGTGTTTCTGAGGAATGAGAAACCGTCACAAATAGGAAATGCTCTTTATTTAGACTCCTCAAAGTTATAGCTGAGGTGTGAATTTTTGTTAGTCTCTGTAGTTGAGTTTTCTTCCTTATTTGTCTTATGGGTTAGCTATGTGAATGAAATGTAAACATTGGGCTCAGGTCTCTGAAAGTAAACATTTGCTTGAGCTATTGATTTACTGTATCCAGCACTCTTTCTCTAAGACTGGTGACTTGAAATTGATGCTTTACAATTTTCAATCCAATTCTGCAGTCCAGGAAAAAAATTTGCACATTGCGAAAAAATTCTTTGGTCATGAGTTAAAATCAGCATTATTAAGTAATGTGACTTAACAACATTGCGACCAAAGACTGAAATTTTGTATTAAAATTTCAGTGTGTGACCGCTGCCACAATGCTCATCGCAACTCAAGGAACGGCTACAAGTACAGTAATGGTGATGGTGAAACATACAGTTACGTACCGAAGAATTTGGACAATGACAGAGTTTGTGTGATTTTGCCTTTATACATCACCACAATGGATTTGAAATAAAACAATCAAGATGTGATCGAAGTGTAGACTTTCANACAATTGTAAATATAACCATAATTGTAACACTTGGATGAAAATCCTTTGCAGTCGATGACTGCCTGAAGTCTGGAGCCCATGGACATCACTCAGCATTCTGTCATTGTCCAAATACTTCCGGACCAAACTGTAAATGAAACATGCTGATGGACAGAACAAAAAAAATCTTTACTACTTCAGGCTCACTTATGGACCCCTATTTTTGTATGATCCTGGAGTGATGAAGTTAGCAGAATTAGCACGGGTTAGCATTGTATAATCCTATTTTAGGCCTTTTTGTTCGGAGCTCATGTGATTTCTCTCTAGTGCTAGGCTACCTTCATGTAGGCATGTTTGTTTCCTACACACTCTTCAGCTGCTTAGTATCATGAATGAATTCTGGCTTAGGGAGTATGGTGCAATTTGGGTTATTTTTTTCAGTGCCTGAGACATCTGAGACACATCTAGTTTTTTTTTTTATTATTTTTTTATTCAGGCGTTTGCATTACAGAATGTAGCAATAATTCAGAATGTAGCAATAATTCTTTAATAAGTAACATTTAGTGCCTGGTGTTGGAATCTTGATGCTGTTTTTCATTCCACACTTATGCTCATGCACTTGATTTATGCCCGTATCCATCATGTATTTATCAAAGCATTAAAATAGTACCCTAATACATCTGTCCATATGCTACAGAAGTGTTAGTCACCACTGACAAGATTTTTTTTTGACATTTTTCTGAAAAACAGCTTACTTGAAATTACTTACAGTGAAAGTCTTAAAGAATAAAATAGACATCAATATGCATTACATGGCAATATGTTTGTGGACACCTGGCCATCATAGCCATATGTGGTTCTTCCCCAAACTATTGCCACAAAGTTGGAAGCACACAATTGTATAGAATGTCTCTGTATGCTGTCGTATTAGTTTCCCTTCACTGGAGCTAAGAGACCCAAACATGTTCCAGCATGACAATGCTCCTGAGCACAAAGTGAGATCCTTGAAGACATTTTGCTCAATTACCGCTCTCCTAATCTAGTTGAAAGCCTTCCCAGAAGAGTGGAGGTTATTATAACAGCAAAGGGGAACTAAATCTGGAATAGGATGTACAAAAAGCACATATGGGTGTGATGATCAGGTGTCCACAAACTTGGCCATATTGTGCGTATTACGCAGAAACCTAATTAACAAATAGCTTTGATTGGCAGAAGTCATTTGATTGAAGAATTCCTAAAAACATTCTACAAACACATATCACATACGTATTTATGAATGGCCAAACAACTGCTCTTAGACTTCCGTTATAAGTAAGCAGTTTTTATGTCCTTTCTGAATAAATGGAAAGTGTCACTGCACTAGTTACTGTAATTCAAAACCTTTTTAAATGCGATTGTAGTCTCAATACTGTGGCACTCCGTCAGCGTTAATGCTCCGTGTCTGTTTTTTCTCATTGCTCCTTAAAGGATTTCCACTGGACAAAGCTGTAGCTTATGAAAAGCTCAGGAATCCATTTGTGATCAATGATCTGAATCTGCAGTACTGCATTCAGGACAGGTGAGCCTCATCGCACAGAAGCTTTGCTAAACACTGTACGACAGGCCGAACCATGCTCCCCTTGGAGAAAGCGTTCGGGTTTGTTTAACAGTAAGAACATCTGTTGTTGCAGTCATGTGTAACATGATTATGATGGCATTGTTTATCTTTAATCTGTTTAGCCGAGGCTGGGGACTGCTAGAAGCCTGCTGCTGCCATGCACATATACATAACAAACAAAAGATTATTATTATTATTATTATTATTATTATTATTATTATTATTATTATGTTCATGTATATAGCATACAAACGGTAATTAAACAAAGTGCATCGCTCTGTTTTGAAATTGTATAGATTATACATCAGATCAGCATCATCTTTTCTTGTACTAAACCATGTATTTTTGTCCTAATACAAAATGTTTTATATTTTATATATCTTTTCTATTTTCTGTGTTGTGTTACTCTTTGTGAACAGGAGGGAAGTGTATCGGATCCTGAAGGCAGAGGGTATCCAGCTTCCACGCTATGCTGTCCTAAACAGAGACCCAGCCAGACCTGAAGGTTTGTATAATGGTTTAAAGGGACTTTGTGAACTTAATACAGCAGTGTTTTTATATGTCAATATTTTAATATCTACAAAAGTGACATTCATGACTAACACTCCTCCTGTAAATGAGATGTTTAGCTTGACCACAGTCATGAAGTGGCAGAGGAGACCTTTTATAGAATACAGCCGTTCCTCCACTCCCACTTCCAGCTTTAGCTTTAAATGTTTCATCATGTCGGTGTTTACTGAATCTGAAATCAATGGTGCCTCTTTGTTTGTCCCCTTTGATGATCTGAAACTCAAGACGAAGGAATACATCTGTCTGAATCATCCTTTCTTTTTCTTTTTCTTTTTTTCTGTTGCTTTTTAAAGTACATGCTAGCAGAAGGAGCACCACGGAGGGTCAGGGATTGGGTTCTTCTAACAAAATCTCTCCCATAACAGTGTGTTTTGGGTTTTTTTTTTTGTGCAGCTAAAGGTCTTGTCAATCAACCCATTCTGTGTCCGTGGTAACAGTGCTGGTGCCATGGCAACATCTGTCATGCATTGCTGCTCTCTCTCCCTCTTTTTTGTCTCTCCTTCTCTTGTCTCTGTGATGAGTTTGTACTCATGAGACTTGCTTATTCAGTAACAAAAACAACATAGCGACCAGCTGCTGTCATTTTCATTTCCCTTCTCCTACAAGTCTGTCTCTCAGTTCCCATCAGCCTTTAGTTTGCTTATGATCTTCTCTTTCTTTCTTCCGTATTCAGGCTTGATGTTGCTAAAACCTGCATTCTAAAAAAATTGCTAAAAATGGCATCCTTTGACATGAGGTAATCTCTAGTGTACTGTTATGTAAGCGAGTAAGATGAAGTGGAAATGCTGATGACTGTTGTGTTTCCACAGCGATGTCTCAAAGCATCTTTCAGGCTTGTTTATTTTAATCATGCAAATAAGTGAGAAAGTGTAGCTCGCCTTCTTCACAAGCTTCATTGAGCCCAAAAACCCCAAAACAGCCCTCACCAGTGAAGATGTTTAGTAAACACTCCTAGTCTTGTTTTCTTCGTCGTCTCGTGGAAATGTTAAGGGAAGGCTTCCTCAAAAATGCTAATGTGGGCAACTTTGGATGAAAACTGATAGGCACTATACAGCTTGATTACACACATTGCCATTTCTTGATAAGGGAATCCTTCGGAAGTGAAGAACGAATGGGATAGTAGATGTTTCTGTGACTGAAGAGCCAGTCCACCTTAACAGCATTTTGTCGGCACTGCTCAGTGCTATGACTATTAATAGAAAGTCAATCAGGCCAGGGCGGAAATGGTTTAGCTGACATTTCTCTTGTCAGAAAGAATTGACTGCTGTTCTTTGTCTCAGTAAGTACACACTTATCTATCCCTTCTGAGCAATCAAGATCGTGCAGCTTGTGCCTCCAGTGAAACGCTTGGAGTGACCAAAACACACTCATTACCGGGAACACAATGCCGTGATACTCTGTGTTTCTGTAAGACACATTCTGTTTTTCATAAACTCTTGTCATGTGATAATCACACTTGTTATCCTCATAGTAATCTGGGCTTGCTTACTTAACGGAAAGATTTTGTTTTCTCATTAGTATGATCAGAAAGGTGGTCACTGAGCACTTTATTAGGAACACCTGTGCACATACTCATTCATGCAATTATCTACTCAGCCAATCGTATGGCAGCAGTGCAGTGCATAAAATCATGCGGATACGGGCCAGCAGCTTCAGGTAATGTTATCAGAGCAACCATCAGAATGGGGAAATGTGATCTCAGTGACTGTGGCATGACACTTGGTGCCAGATGAGCTTGTTTGAGTATTTGCATAATTGCTGGGATTTGCATACACAGCAGTCTCTAGAATTTACTCAGAATGGTGCAATAAAGGAAAAACATCTAGTGAGTAGGCAGTTCTGCGGATGGAAACGCCTTGTTGATGAGAGAGGTCAACAGAGGATGGCCAGACTGGTTCTAACTGACAGAAAGGCTACAGTGTCTCAGATTACCACTCTGTACAACTGTGTTGAGCAGAAAAGCATCTCAGAATACACACCACATTGAACCTGATGGCTGAAATGTTTAAATGGCCACAAACAGGCACAAACTGCCCAGACCCGCAGTACTGAAAATGTGTCACCGATATCAGCATGATACTGACTTCCACTAGAACAGATGTATTGAAACGTTTTCCCCATGAGCCACACTTTCCAGCTTTTTTGAGAACCTGTTCCACCCCCTCACCCCAAATCACTGCCTTTTATTAACTGGAAAATACAATTAAATAAAACAAAACCACAGTCTTAGAATACAGTAGAAGGGACATGGTGAACAGTAAGAAACATTGCACAGTACATTTTTGATATAATTCATTTACAGAAGGAGCCTTTTACCTTTTTACTTTTATGGCTGTTTTCTGCAGTTCAGCCACACGGACATGCAGTAGGTTTCCCAGACTGCCACGAACATCATAAAATAATAGCACTGTAAAGCTGGGTATTAGACCCAGCAGCTGTGTTCGTATTGATTGTCCATTGTAGTACATATAGATATGAATCAATCCATAATAATTTATTGTAGGTGTTTTTTTTATTATTATTTATTTATTTGGTACTTAAAGCCCAAATGCAATGTGACACCTCAACAGAATTAGCCAATTTTCTGGGGTAGTGGTTATTTTTCTCCCATTTTCATGAGTGCAGTTAACATGCCGAATACAAACGTGAACATGGGAGTTTATGTTGAGAAAACGTTTATAGCAAAATAAATATACCTTTGTTTTTTCACAGATTTACTGAGTACATGTGATGTAAAATACTGCAAGATGTGATTAAAAAGTAACATTACTAACCTGTAACAGATTAAAACGAATGTTTCCAGAACAATTAAAGATTCATTTTTTTTGTCCCATTTCTGTCTTTCGCTGGTTGATGGAATGATTTCAATTCACATTTCACCTGAGAAGATTAGACTCCTCTGGCTTAAGAAGATTAGATGTGCTTTCTCTGTTATGTGAATAATGATGGACGGTGCAGGATTAATGTGGGCCAAAATGCATCAAGATATGAAGCTCTGATTTCCCACAGGCATGGTTCAGCAGTAATTTATTAATTTTCCAAGACACACATCAGCCTTAAAATTGCTTCATTAAAATTAATGTCAGTCAGCGAGTCTTGGTCACGGAGCATTATATTAAGCTGGCTGGCAGACAGAATTGTGGGAAAGCATCACTGTGCTATCTCTTGCTTATTATCTGTTTATGATGTGTTTATGTGCATGGTGACAGAATGTAACCTGGTTGAGGGAGAGGACCATGTGGAGGTAAATGGGGAAATTTTCCAGAAGCCTTTTGTGGAGAAGCCCGTGAGTGCTGAGGACCATAACGTCTATATCTACTACCCCACTTCTGCAGGAGGGGGCAGTCAGAGGCTCTTTCGCAAGGTTATACACCCACCTACATGCACGCAAACAATAATCTAGATAAGATAATATGTCCTTATATATCCTTGTTCTTTTTTTATTGTTGCAGATTGGCAGCAGAAGTAGCGTCTATTCCCCTGAGAGTAGTGTCCGGAAAACAGGCTCTTATATATATGAGGAGTTTATGCCTACAGATGGGACGGACGTTAAGGTAATAAATTGAATAAGTTTAAGGTCATTCAGTGCTCTGCCTTGAGCTGAGGTAAGCCTTCAGCTTCACTGAAGTGTCCAGTGTGTCTGATGCTGTGACAAGATTAGTAGCACTTGGAACGGTGCCCGGGTGCTGCAGCCATGTAATATGCTCTTGTGAAGGACTGTCTGCTCAGGCATAGCCAATTTTCCATCTGTTCACACACATACCAACAAAAATACACAGACTTTCCAAGCATGTGTCTCCTGTTTATTCATGTGCGCCGGTGTGTGTTTGTGTACATGTGTGTACATATCGCCTCAGGTGTACACAGTGGGTCCAGACTATGCCCACGCTGAGGCCCGTAAATCTCCTGCTCTGGATGGAAAGGTGGAACGAGACAGTGAAGGAAAAGAAGTGCGCTATCCTGTCATCCTCAACGCCAGAGAGAAACTCATCGCATGGAAAGTCTGCCTGGCCTTTAAGGTAAGCACACACAGTGGAATTGATATCTCCATTTTCAGTGCATTTGAGCCCATTATTGAAATTCAAAGCTCATTATCGAGTCATTATCATGTGAAGCGGATACTTAGCAGTTCATGGAGGAAGGATGAGTTATGGAGCTGGAGGGATTACAGTGTTTCAGTGTTATTTGAGGAATTGCTAAGTCATAGCAGTAAATAACTGCAGTACAGTGAAAAGTTTCTTGGCTCTTTTTGCTACGCTGTGGAGATGTTGTGCCATCAAGTGGTGAAAGTCATATTACGATTAACTACAGGTCTCATGCAGAGTGTTAGTGCTGGTGTGTTTCTTCTTTAAACATGTAGCTATCTGGTTTGAGGACTATAACCAATAATGGACTACACCTTGAGTTTTTTCATGATGTCATCGTATGTACCAATAACATCATGTACAACTAACGTCAGATTATTTTATCCCAATATACCAGCATATTGTCACACCCGTAGGAGCAACACCTCAATGTAAACATGTGTTAATTAAAACTTAGCACACCTCATTAGTAAATCTTTATGATGGTGTATTATACACAGTATTTTCAGTGACACCTTACACATACTTCTAAAGTAAAAAAACTTCTTCTTCTTCTTCTTTCGGCTTTTCCCTTCAGGGGTCTCCACAGTGAATCATCACTCTCCACCTATCCCTGTCTTTGGCATTCTCAACACTTGCACCCACTAGCTTCATCTCCTCATTTATTACCTCCATATACCTCCTCTTTGGCCTTCCTCTNCCTGGCAGCTCCATGTCCAACATTCTCCTACCAATATACTCACTCTCCCTCCTCTGAACATGTCCAAACCATCTAAACCATCAAACCAAACCATCTTAATCTGGCCGTATTAGAGTACATCTAATGATTTTCTACAATATATTTTGGTTTTGTGTAATTCTTGAGGAAAAACCTGCACCTCTCTCTAAGACAAGATAAGCGCTCTAATTTCTAGAAGATGTTGACTCACATCATATCCTCTGAGTACAGCCAGGTGGAAGGACATGAGCTGCATGGGGATGACGCAGAGGATCCCCTGCAGGCAATCTACTGTGTGGGGCAGCTCGATGGTCTTATACGCCATGTTACTAATCTCTGGGTCATCCTTGCAGCAGAGGATAATGGGACGACCCTAAGAGACAAAGATTTTGTTTTATCTTCTTGTGGAAAGATGCATTAAAACATTTGGAAAGTGCATAACTGGTTACATTCTGCGAAGTAGAATGAAGGCAAATTTCCTCCAAAATTCCTGTCAAAAGCTTTTAACATTTGCACTACGAACTGCAATTACTCTAGAACGGCCACAGAAAAAATTCGACATCGGCACATAAGGTGAACATAGTGTCACTTCATGTGGAGGCAAAAATTCAGATTTATTTATAGAATTCTTAAGGAAACGTATTTATTCTGATGATTTTTTCCCCTACACCAAATAACAATAGTCACTTAGCAAAAAAAAAAAAGAAAATACAAAAAGTGTTGAACAGTACTGAACAGTAATATATCTGTGTAAATGCTGGTGTTACCTGTCTGGCTGTGACCTGCTGCAGGGCGTTGTGACACTTGGTGTAGCAGGCATCTCTCATGATCACCATAATGACAGGCATGTGGTAGTCGATCAGAGCCAAGGGGCCGTGCTTCAGCTCTCCAGCCAGAATGCCTTCTGAGTGCATGTACGTGATCTCCTTAATTTTCTGCAAAACGCATTATTACGTGATCATTAACGACATTTGAATTGCCTCCAATCTTATCAACAAAAGGGCCAGTGTGGGTGCAGGTTTTCATTCCAATCAAGCAGGAGCCACACCCGATTCCACCTGTTTAGTCAGTTGATCTTGGCTTTCAATAATTTTAGGTGTGGCTTCTGTTTAGTTGGAATAAAAACCTGCACCACACCGGTCCTTTCCGGATAAGATTGAACACGCTGATCTAGAGTGACAATAATATTTCTTTCATTACATTGCATATACCTGTGTCGTTTAAAAGCTAAAAAAAAAACAAGGCTCCTGAATGTCTCTCTGAGTGACCTGGACTACTTTAGAAGGTATGTGTTTACACTTTTATATCATGAGTGAAATGTCATTCTTACTCTAAATATAGTGTACTCACCAGCGCCCCCTCTAGGCAGGTGGCATAGTTGTAGCCACGACCCATAACTAACAGAGACCTCTGCTGGTACAGCTCATCTGCAAGGCTCTTGATCTGATTATCAAGAGCCAAAACCTCTTTGATCATCTCTGAATGAATATAGAGAAAGAAAAGGTGAATGTAGCTAACAAGTAAAAGAAATGGCAAAATCCCAAATCATCACACTAACCTCAAAGGAAATAATTAAGCTAAGCAATACCATGTGAGTTTCATAAAAAGAATATTAAACAATGAATATGCAAATGAAATTGGGACTAGAACATAATCCACTTGACTTCACATTAGGGGTGTAACATGACATCAGTATGTGTATCCGTATCTGTTTAATGCTCCAAATATTCCTATCTGTAGCTGTGTCTGTATTCAGATTTATTCTTGAAGTAGTTGTGTCCTAAACCACTCACTCACACCCATAACCGTTTGACCGCATGAATGTTTTCCCAGTGCACACCTCTAGTCTAAACCAGGTGCCATGTGACCTTTGTGCAGGCTTTCTTAAAAAACATACATAATACCTACCCTTTTTTATTATGTGTTATCTGTTTATAGTCCATTGGGGGCAGTCATGGCCTAATGGTCTGAGAGTCGGACTTATAACCTGAAGGT
>CM074959.1:3690930-3701984 GCA_037577455.1 Pangasius macronema | reverse complement strand
ATGCAGAGCACAAATTCCGAGTATGGGTCACCACACTTGGCCACAAAGTCACTTCACTTCACTTCACTTCACTTCATTGTGTAGCATAAAGTATAAGAAACCACATAACTATTCTATATGTGTGCAAATAATACACAATGCTGTATATAACCATGAAAGTCCCTTACATGTTAGCAAAATTTGCAACAACAAAAAAAAACAACTTGTCTTGGTTGAGCAGTTACATTTGTGGTAAATTATGTAAATTAAATTTTCCACTAAACAATGCATTTTATGGCATGCACATTGTATTTACCTGGCAGTCGACGAAGGCCGTCGATGATCTCCTCTCTCCTCTTCTGCAGTGAGAGCCTGTCCTGACTCATCATCAGGCCAAACATGACCAGAGACACAAACTGACTAGTGTAGGCCTGCACAGGAGCACAAGACAGACTCGTTACTCATTTACAGAAACAAAAAGAAGGAGAAAGACCCAATCTGTCGATTGTGTAGATCACTGTGTCATACCTTGGTGCTGGCTACTCCGATCTCAGGCCCGGCGTTGATATGGACTCCGCAGTCTGTCTCTCTGGAAATGGAGCTGCCCACTGTGTTGGTGACGCCCACGGTGAGAGCTCCGTTCTGCTTACAGTAGCGCAGAGCCATCAGAGTGTCGGCTGTCTCACCTAGTTACACACACACACACAAGCCTAAGCTAGTAACTCAGTATTTTGGACAAGAAAATGCTCTGTCAACTACTAGGAAAGTCGGAAAGGCGTCCTCGACTTCGAGTTCAGCATTTGACGTCAAATCAACATGGCTGCTCGCAGTAAATAAAATATCACTCCACTACTTTAAATGAGCTTATAGTAGTATTTACTTTAGATCAATCAACACAGACACATTAGTTGGTTAAATCTATAACACTGACACTTTGCTGGTTTGAGAAAGTAAATACATCATAAGCTCATGATTACTAATGTTAGCTAGATAGCTTGTTGCTAAGAAAACTTTTATGATGCATCCATGTTTTTTTTTTTTCCCACTTTGTACCTGGAATATGTTAAGAGTTAGGAGTTCCTACTTTCCGAACGCAGCATTATTCTTAAATGAGTGGTTTTATAAACTAGCAGAGCTTTGCAATTGTTGCATTTAGGTTTGTAATTATTTACAAAAAAAAAATAACCGCGAAATTCAGAAGAGGAACGATATGTAAACGAGGTGTTTGTGTTCACTTATCATTCTGCGAATCTAAAAAAGCAAATGTTAGAATAAACTGTGTAAATTAGATTTTGCACTGAAAGGTGATAAGGAAGTACAGCCAGCACAGGGTGGAGTACTGTACCTGATTGACTGATGAAAAAGCAAACATCGTCTCTATAGACCGGAGTGGTGCGGTCCAGGAAGTCGCTAGCCAGCTCCACCATGACTGGCAGCTCTGTTAGTTCCTCCAGGATCTGCCGTGTCTGAGCGCACACAGAAGCACAGTTAGATCAGTCAAATAAAACATTTTAATCCATTTGCAAAAACAAACAAAAAAAAAATCATGTTCATAAGCTGCGGAATGTAACTTACTGCAACTCCTGCGTGAAAGCTGGTGCCACAGCCGATTATAATGAGGCGGCGGCATCTCTTGATCTCCTTCAGATGATCCTTTAAACCACCAAGCACCACTGCACACACAAGGGCATGGGTTATAAAGAATCCTTTACCACAATCCTCTACCACCCCTGTCTGAAATCTAAGTATTTCCTGCGAAAGACTTGAAAGAAGTCCAAGCTTTAAGAGGAACAACCAATGTTTAAAATGGCGTCCATGTGTATGCTCTGGAGGACGTGCAGTGTGAGTGCTGTTTCACAGCTGGTGGTGACTGGGTTCAGACTCTACCTGTGTTTGTGTCAAAGCAGATCCGACCTCTCATGGTGTTGAAGATAGACTCGGGCTGCTCAAAGATTTCCTTCTGCATGAACGCTTTGAAGTTGCCTGAGGGAGAAAACCATGACAGCTAGCATAAGCATACAGAACCGGTTTAATGTAGCTAGGAACATGGATATGCAGAAACGGTCAGAGAGCAGGAAAGAAGGAGAGAGCAAGATACATGACACATCTATGATTTTTTGTGTAAAACACAGTTTCATATTTTGACGTTTATACTTACTTCAGAAAATGGGCTTGTATTTAGAAACCGTAACAAAGAGTAGGTAAAAGAGAACTGTTTGTGACTATTCATGTAATTATCCGGTCAGCCTATCACCTAGCAGTAGCAAGCAATATTTCGGACCGGTTTCAGTGAGTCTGTGTCCAATGTAGCCTCAGATTCCAGTTCTTGGCTGACAGGAGTGGAAGCCGGTGTGGTCCCCTGCTGCTGCAGCCCATCAACCTGACGATTTGGCATACTGTGTATTCTGAGATGCTTTTCTGATCACCACAGTTATAAAGAGTTACTGTAGACTCAAACCTGTCTGGCCATTCCTCTCTGACCTCAACAAGGCATTGCTTCCCACAGAACTGCTGCTCACTAGATGTTTTTCGTTTCTTAAATCTCAAACCAGCCCACAGTAACTGAACAATAACTGAAGCTCTTGACGTGTATCAGCATCATTTTATGCATTACGCTGCTGATTAGATAATTGCATAAGTGATCAGATGTACAGGTGTTCCTATTAAAGTGGATGGTGAGAATGGTATAGTTTGCTCTCAAAGTAAATCGACTATTAATAAAGTATTAATTCAGAATTCATGTAGTACCTTGAAAGTTAATCATTCTTTAGTCTTTGTGTGCTGGAACACTTGGTTAATAATTTTCCTTATTTAACCGCCAGTCCCTTTGCTCAGTCTGTGATGAAACTCTAATAAAATGGTGTTTGAAAAGCTCTCACTGGAGTATAGCTGTGTGTGTGTGTGTGTGTGTGTGTGTGTGTGTGTGTCTATTGCAGACCTTTCATAATCTGCTGTAGCTCCATCTGCAGGGTCTGGATGGCTCGGACAGGGTCCTCTCCAGCACTGCGGTTCATGCGGTGCAGAGACAGTTTCCCCTCCGCCACAGCCGCTATGTCATCGTCCTCCAGGTAGATCACCTTATTGGTGTGCTCAATGATGGCACTGAGAACCATAGAAAGACAGACAGAGAGAGAGAGAGAGAGAGAGAGAGAGAGAGAGAGAGAGAGAGAGAGAGAGAGATGTAAGCACACTGATTCGACAATAAAACAGACAAAAAATATCAGACAGGAATTTTCTGTGTAACTGCTTTAAATTATGACTTCAGAGAAATTCTGCTACAAACCGAACCAAACAGGGAACACTTTTTTTTTTTTTTTTTTGGCAATACAATTTCTAAGCCGAAGCTGCAGTGAGATTTGGTGGCCACACAGAGGCAGCCCTGAGCTTCCCATGCATATGCAGCGCATCAGTCGTTTAGATGGAATTTCATGTGCAAAGACCCTCTTGAAGATATCCTAGCTATTTACGCAGGGAGAGAGACTCATGACTCTATACTGACGTCTCTTATGACTGTATTGTGTGTGTGTGTGTGTGTGTGTGTGTCACCTGGCATCAGAGGCGAAGTAAAACTCCACAGCCATCCTGTCATTTACAGAGTGCAGGGCATTGCTGCTGTCCACCTTGTTGATGTAGTTCTTATTCTGAATATCTCTTGATTCTAATTTAAATAAAAAGATTTCACAATTACTAAATATAATGAAGACTACTGAATTATTTAGTGTAACATTCAGAACAGCAGTACGTGTGAGTTAGACAGTATCTGGACTTTGGATTTCTTTAATTTTTGGCTAAACAGATACATAAAACAATTTCCATGCAAAATATGAAAGTATTTGCTAGACAAACATTAAGCTGTCGGTCCAAGTCGTAGAGAGGGAGTTTACTGTGCATGCCTCGCTTTTACTTTTACTCTTACTCCTTTAAGAGGCACCTCAAATGCTCAAAAATCCACTGCTTCAAACTGAGCTGCTGTCAAGAGATTGTGAGTTTAAACCCTGACGATGCCACAGCAGTCAGTGGTCAGGAGACTGAATCTAACTGGTCCACAGGATGGCATTTCTGTTATACAGAAAATGGCATATTACAGTAAATATGCTTTACAATTATGCACTGTAAATTTACAGTAAGTGCTGCCAGTACATTGCTGCATCTCTTATAGCAATTTTTTAAAAGTGTGTGTACGATTTCACCTTTTATAAAGACTGTTCTTGAACCGACTTTGAGTATTAGTTTGCATGTCACCTCCATAACAAGTCAGTTTTCAACAGTATTTGTAAATTAAGCCCTAAATCTGTATATCTCTCAGGATGAGGTGTGGAAGAATTTGTGGTTATGTGTTGCCAAGCTCATGCATGGTGTCATAAAATCTTATGGAAAAGCGAATTAGCTAGAACTGCTTATTATGCGTATTGCTCATCCTAGCACTGTAATTTTTTCTTCTTCTATTTGTTTCTCAGTGTCGAAATTCTTAATGTCTCTGATCTCAAATTTCTGCTAGGTCCTGCATGTGGTTCCAACTTTGATTTAGTCATAAAGCCGTGCCTTCCCCAATGGGTGTGAAGAGGACAATGAAATATGGCATTAAAAGTGAAGCAGAACTGGTTTGGCAAGTCATTGTTGTTTGTGTGTGTGTGTGTGTGCCACATAGCTTGGTGGACAGTGCAGGCTCACCGTTGTACTGAATGGGGATCTGCTCAGTGGAGAGCTTGTACTTGCTTTGGATGCCAATGAGCAGAGGACTTCCTCTCCTAGGAGACGCAAAACAGAAGTTCTCAAACTCGGTGCGATATTCTGTGTGATCTAGCTGTTCAGCTGATATTCTACAGACTAATCACACTAATGACAACGAAAGAAACTCATATACAAAGATTAGCAAAAAACACTTGGTATCTTGGAAAGCTATAAGTTAGGTACATGACCCTGAACACTGGTCTATGCAGTGTGTTTACTCAGAAATGGGATTGATTTCATATATGATATTTAGTGCACTACAATATAAGTTTCACAATAAAAGTCTTCATTTGGATACGCAGTCTTAAATTTGACACCAGCTTTCTTCTTCCGTGTCCTTACAGGACTTTTCTTTCCCTGTTTTTTTTCGCAACACAGAAGATATTAGAAACTCCTAGAGGTCCTGATAATCTGGGACTCGGGTTGAACTACAAACCAAATAACGCCTGCGAGAAAATAAAAGCTGGTTTACTCTGTCCTAACATCCGTGTTCAGATCCTTTCTGCCAGGGCAAGACACAGGGAACATGACACCTGATAAATATAGTTAACTGTGGAATGCATGACTGTATGGTTACTTGTGCCAAACAGAAACTTCCTTGGTACACATTCTCACAATCAACATTGTTTAAACAGGTTTGGATCTGGATTAAAACAAGGTCAGCTGACTAAATCATGTCTATCAAAATGTAAGGCACTGCAATTCAGGGGAGCTTAATCAGTTTGGAGACAAATACTGAAAAGAATGTACAGATTTCCGAACAGGCTCAGTGAGATGTGAATTCAAATGAAGTCAAATGACGGCAGGCTTATGCAGATAGGAAGAGAAAAGTCCAAGAGATCTTTCCAACAAGGAAAGTGGACAAAGAGAGAGAGAGAGAGAGAAAGAGAAATGTAGATTTTAGGAGAAAACCTGGAACCCCCCCCCCACCACACCCCCTCCACCCCCCACACACAGTTATTTTTTTTTAAATAATAAAACAGATTATCCATGCACTGACTTGCACAATTCCCTGATCTGAAGAAAGCAAATGACCACAACCAACAGCATGCTCATTCAGAGTGAAACAAAGGCAGATGGGAGCGATTAACTCTGTACGTGGTCCCACTTCGGCTCGCTTCCATATGTATAAATCAATATTACACTGTTTCTAAAGGGTTACAGCACGACTCGGCTTGAGTAAGACATATTCATATGTCTGGATCTAGTACCCTTTTCCTCTGGCGGTGAATGGAACACATTCACCACGAGGATGTAGCAGCAGTAAGTCTTAGGCTATCAAACTGCCACATTTATTTTATTGTCTGCTAGTTTGTGGAGAAATCATGTTCCTTGCATCAGCACTGAATTGCTGCATTAACCCTTCCATGTCTGTATTTCCCACTATTGTATCTTCCTACATTTTGCTATTAGTTTCATTGTAGTTCTGGAATAATTCATGGACTTTAAGGGGTTAAAGGTATAGTCAGTGATATTTGAAACTAATACATCTCTCTCTCTTCGGTTCTGTCAAAGCCACGACTACAAAAAACACAGGCTGACTCAGACCCCGAGTCCTGAGCGCTAGTCCTGATTGGTTGGATATTTGTGGTCCGTATCATTTATTTTTCCCTCCCATTTCACAGAAACGGAGTTTTTCCTCTGGCCAAATAATTATTATCAGGTGACAGAATGTGAGAAGAACTCACAATATACCAAATATTACAAATGACTTTTCTGAGTTTAGAAATCCTCTGTGGTTTGCTAATCTATAGGAGATGAGGAACATTATATAGTGAGAGTGATACAGCGAGTGGGTAAGTTTAAGGATTT
The DNA here is from genome assembly GCA_037577455.1 of Pangasius macronema. Taxonomy (NCBI): domain Eukaryota; kingdom Metazoa; phylum Chordata; class Actinopteri; order Siluriformes; family Pangasiidae; genus Pangasius; species Pangasius macronema. Next base: position 3,695,462 of record CM074959.1, on the reverse strand, counting down.
ATTAGACGCTGGATTGCTACAGACCTGGTGACGACAGCCTCTCCTGGGAAGTGAATGCTTTTGAAAACAAGAGCAAAAGCTCCCTCCTGCAGACAAAAGAAAAGAACATTATTAGTACACTCCTAGAAATGAGACTCGTTTAAATACATATTAAATCTTCAACGATTCTTGCATTCAGCTGTAAAGTCCTGCCACGGTGCACCAGTGTGCAGGAGTGAGGAGGTCAGGGGCTGAGTGAGAGGTGCTGAGAGAACAGAAAGCCACAGTGAGCACTGAGAGAAGGAGGAATATATGAGCCCTGTGTGCTGTGTGCTGTATATACACTGAACCTGTGCATTCAGTAAGAGAGAAACCCACAAGCGCAAACACACACGCGCACACTCACGCATGTACGCACTCACACACACACATCTATAAAGGTTTTTAACTCAGGTCATTTCGGTATGTCTAGTAGTAGTAAGGTCTTTTCCATAAACGTAACTTCTTAAATGTATGAGGAGCGTTTGATCGATTAATCCGCCAAACACGTACTACTACTCACAAACACCTTAGGCACACCTATCTTTGTCTACGCAATTTATATCTTGACAAAGTTAAAAAGTACAGGAATGCGATTTATTGAATTACTGAAATAAAAAAAAAAAATTATGATCATACACACAAGAACAAGAACACGTGAGCTTGACAAACACAAGACAAAGGGTGCTACCAGAGACAGAACTGAATACCCGTACTCATTAGACATAAACGTGACCCAGGTGTGTGTGATATCGTGAGGTGCAGGGGCTGATGGGTAACGCAATTTTGGCCCACTGAACAAACATCTTATGACTCTTAGATAAAGTAAGCATACTGCATTTATGACCAGCTTATGGTCACTATGTGCCTAGCGATATATATTAAAACAAACAGGCCAGTTGTCTGTGCTTTTTCAATTTCTAATTGTTGTCTTGATTCATTTCGGTTGTTGCCTTATAATCAATGTATTGATCCAAATTGTCCAATCGTTACACTCCTATTAGGAAAAGTGCTATCTACCTTCTTCCGCATACATGAGCTCAGAGACGCCCAGGATCGTTTAGTGTCTCTGTGATTGTCAGGGGAGAGTGTAAAGTACAGCCTGTACAGCTGTGGCAACATCAGGATTCAAACTACCCCAAATCTCCTGAAAACAGTTCGGACACTCTTCTGTTACGCCCCCTTAATACGGCTGCCTTTAACAAAGCTGAATATTGTATACCATGAAAATATCTTTATGTATTCACCATTCACAAAAACATTCTAAACCTACAGTATACTCACAACCATACACACACACTCACACACACTCACAAAAAAAAAAAAAAGCCAAATCGCTCAAACATGTACAGTAAAGTCACGGTCTGTTTCTACTCAGACCGAAACTCTTTTTCCTCTCTCCCTCCTTCTGGCCCCTCTAATGCCAAAGAGTCCTCCCTGAGCCCAGCGTGCTACAAGGAAGACAAAAGCCCCTCAAATCCCACACAGTACAAGACTCGAAGCAGCTCAAAACCATTATCGCTCTTTCATATCATAGAATTTCAGCGCTAATCCAAGAAGACATGGCCAAGCACAATTTAGATAATGAATCCATTTTATAGGAAAAGCCATAAAGCAGATGAGTCTCTCTTCGTGAGGTAGAGAAAAGGGGAAAGTCAAACAGGTCTCAGCTGATAGGGAGCGCTGCTCTTTATAAACTAATCATAAACAACAGGTTCCGGGAAGGAGAAGGACGTGAGGATAACAAGGATATGCGTGTGACGGTGGCNAGATACTTGGACTCCGGAACCTTCTGGAAAAATTATGGTCCTCAAGCTTGTCCAAAGGTGATATTAATCACTGATAAAGCTATATATGCTTATTACAGTACAGAACAAAAACAATACAAACGGAAGAGTTTCGTTAGCACTGACTGTGGTTTAGCCAAAGCTAAAAGGCTTTTGAGAATTAACAACGCTAAATCAGATATTCGTATAGTTCTGGAAAGTCAAATTTTACATATACGATGTGAAAGGTAATGCTGACACAGTATGTAACATGCTAATCTACCGAGAGTTTTTATAAACTAAGATATATAACAGGCTATAAACCTGGTAATAACACCCCTGAAATAAAGGACTGTTATGGAACTATCTTTGCCTCATAAAACCCAACAACTGGACTTTGTTCCCAATGTTACAAGCAAACGTCCCAGAAGAGTCTGAGTAAGACTCACACACACACACACACACACACACACACACACACACACACACACACACACACGCAATCACACACACACACAAACGCATACACCCACAGACTCACAGCCGTATTGCTTACCAGCTGCTGGATGACACGTTCCACCAGGGTGGAGAAAGACACATATTCGCTCTCACGGTTGTCATAAAGATACTTGATCAGCTTGGGGATAACTTCAGTGTCTGTCTCTGACTCAAACTCGTAGCCTTTGGAGATCTGGCGAAAGGGTGGGATACGACAGTGCCATGGTTACACATCCAAGCAAAAGCAAAATACACAAACGTTTTACTCTTCTTAAAGAAAAAATGGGCTCACAGTGGATTCTGAGTATTAAACTCTAACAGCTATATTAATCAGTCAGATAAGATAGTATCTCACACCCCCAGAGAGAATTAGTTGTTGATGGTGTATTAACACATTGTCTTCTGTTACTATAGCCTCATAATGGGAGGTTTGGGGAATGTGCTAAAACGTTGCGTTGAGAGATGAAGAAAGAGCCATATGGCTTGCTGGATTAGTCATCTGTTCATCTTTTAGGCCAAGTCTAGCATCATTTTATCCACAGGAAAAAAACATTATTACTACATCTGTGCTTTTTTTTCTCACAGAAATTCTTTTTTACACAACTTCCTCAGTTATGCTCAGACTTCTTATTCAAAATGCTGCATTTTTACAATTCAAGCAGTTCACTTGGATCCGCTTCCTGCTGAATTTGTGAAAATTTCACTCACCAGATACTTCTTCAGTTCTTTGTAGTTCGTGATAATGCCGTTGTGGATCACCACAAACTCTATAGAAAAAAAGGAGTCATTATTAATGAATGAATGGATTATTATCATAGCTGTCAATGCATACCCTGCTAATTTTTTTCCTTTTTTCTTTTCTTTTTTTAAAAAAAAAAAAATAGCAATAAAAAATACAACAAAACCTTGATCTTAAGCTGTCTCTTACTTTTCTTATTTCTGACATTGCTCCATTACTATCATATTTTACAAAACGCTAGGCAACACTATAGACGGAAATCAGTTAGAATGAAATAAGAACGTTTAACAATGTCCTTTAGATATGGTCAAGTGTCATTCATCCTCTTAGCTCTAACGTTTACAGTCATATAAAATGCCATATAACGTGAGGGAAGGAAGTTTTCTTTAACACGATGCTGCAGATTACTACTAGGTCAGATTATCCTTCTATCTAACATATTTATTCCTGTGCAAGAAGTGATGAACTCTGGACAGGAATTTAGGCCTATTGGGAAAATGGCTGTATTTTCTTGAAATCACACTGGAATGGAATAAAAATGTTCACCAGTTAACCACTTTTTAAAATAACATTATCACTCTGGAACAATTTAAAGTGATTTTTTCCCCCACAGTTTCGATTACATTCAATGCAAAATTCATTGTTGTTGGTCAGTCCTTGTTTCTAATCCCTGTTCAAAACACATCTTTGTGCTTATGGATCAGACACAAGACACCTAAGACTAGCGAAAGATCACCAAAAATCAACATGCTTTGCTATTGTGTGTTAAATAAATCTCTTTCTAACACATTTAATGTCAAGTGAAGTCCAGCATCAGGCTACGAAAAATTAAGAAATGGTGCTGTAATTTGTGATTATTAATCACAAAGCATTTACTTCTTTCATATTGCATGTGATGCATTCATTTAATTCATACTGGCTGGGAAATTATTCGTTCATTAAAGCATGGAGCTTTATTTAGGTGCTTTCTCACTACAGGTAAGTAAATATAACATGCGTTCGTCAGATTATAATAAACATGCGTTCCTACGGCGTACAGTCAAACAGCTAGATGAAATAAGATTAGTGTGTAAAAAGCCATTTTTAATTGGACTGGTGTTAAAATGAGAGATGCTGTTTTTCACTTCAATGCGCTTGTAACTTCTTTTCAGAGCTCCATCAGCTTGCGTTTACACACATGCAGAGCAAAAACACTTTATAAAGTCATGTTCAGCTCCTCTAAATTAAAGGACACGCCCTCTCCAGTGATGATGTCAGAACGATTTGAACGCTGACGTTTTATAGAATAAATGTGTTTTAAACCCAGGTTCAACAGGTTATGCTGGAAGGTCTATCCTCACCTAATAACTTAATTAATCATACACACCCATCGTATAAAGTATGTTTGTTTGTATGTTTGTACATCCTGATTTACAAGGTGGAGCATAGACAGTTAGTATGGTTTAGAGACAGTGGCACTGAGGAAGAGACAGGAGTCAGAGCTAGAGGTAGCAGAGCTGAAGATGTTGAGG
>CM074959.1:3661276-3675843 GCA_037577455.1 Pangasius macronema | reverse complement strand
TCTAAATCTCAGAAAAGTCTGAGCAAGGCAGCATGACAATGGTTTTAATCACAGAAGTCATACAACAAAGGAAAGTCGATTTTTAATATGGCCATGTCAAGTTAAGACCTCGATCCGGGTGAAATTCTGCAGCACCTAAAGCAGATCTTCAAGCAAAACAACCCAAAAATATAGTATTTCTATGGTGTTGTCCCGGGAACACTGGGCTTGAAGTGGGAATACACCGTGGATGGGATGCCAGTCCATCACAGGGCACCATTCACACACACATGTTCACTCATACCCAAGGGGAATTTATCTTATCCAATCTGCCTACTGGCATGGTTTTGGGAGGAAACCAGAGAAAGATTGAAAGATACAGCACTGCGATATAGTGTGTTTGTGTACAGTAGCTTGGAGAGACCAATAAAGTGTGTATGAAGTACATCCTGTTCTGGTTGATTATTGATTGAATAAATGTTAGACGGAGTGGAACTTGAGTCCTTCCAGTCCAACCTTGGCAAACCATGTCTTCATGGAGCTTGCTTTGTACATGGGGCATCTGTATGCTGGAATAGGTTTGGGCCTCTTAGTTCCAGTGAAGGAAAATCTTAAATCTACAGCATACAAAGACATCCTATACAATTGTGTGCTTCCAACTTTGTGGCAACAGTTTGGAGAAGAAGCACAAATGGGTGTGATGGTTAGGTGTCCACAAACCTTTGGCCATATGGTGTATCTTTAGCAAGCGCTTTATCCTGTCAGGATTGTGGTAGATCCTGAGCCTATCCCAAGAACACTGGGCCCAAGGTTGGAGAATTCACCCCAAATGTGACCCCAGTCCACCATAGTGCACCATTCAGACACTGGCAATCTAACATAGCCAATCCACCTGTATGCATGTTACTGGACAGGAGCAGGAAACTGGACATCCTGAGGGAAATCCATACCAACACTGGTAGAACATGTGAAACTCCACATAGACAGCAATCTGAGCTCAGGTTTGAACCAGGGACCAGAGAGATGTGAGGCAAAATTGCTAACTGTGCCACCCTGAATGAATATACTGTAGGTGTATTGAAATTTAATCTACTGTACATAATGGAAAGATTATGTGAATTCTGATATTAAAGTTCCGTTCACAGTGCACCTGTAAACTCATTGTCATTTTTCCTGTGAAAGGTAGCAAACAAGAGGCTCAAAAAGCTTTCTTGGGAAAAGACCTGATCTAAAACCAAAGAATAATCAGTAGGCATTAAAGATTAGCATTTCACAATAACATTATCCTGCTGCTTCACTGGAGTTAATTACCTTCCACACAGTTTGATTCCAGTAGGGAACTTTTAGAAGGAAAAAAGGTAGAACTGCTCTTCAAAGAATATAATTTTAAAGATCTAAACTCTTATGTTTCTTTGTGAGAGAAATTCCCTGCAAGCTTCAGTAAGACCCATGGCACAAAGGTCATTTGGAGTGCTGTTCAATTTTATGTAACTGCAGGCCAACGCGGATATAATTCACTGAGATAACCCGTAGGGTGCTCGGCTTGGCTCTCGCGACAATGAAAATTTCCTCCGACGATTTGAACAAACTCACAAGCTAGCAACTCATTAAGATATTCTCTAGCTTTATGCAAGTCACTTTCAATCACCTCACTCATCAGGTGCCCATTACTGTAATTCCTCACCAACCCTTTTCTTTGCATCTGTCAAACTGGCTTATTCTCAGACCTTCTCATTAATGCAAAAACTTTTTCAGATTATCCAGATAGCAAGCAGGCACACACTGTACGTGATCTAGCAATCACAACCATATGAGGAAATAATTAAAAAAAAAAAAAAAAAGTTTAAGGAAGTGGAAAGAATGTTTTTGAATGTATTCCTTGTACAAATGAAAACAGCTAAACAACATTTCTTCGAGCAGTGTGGAATGAGGAAATAAATACACGCCAAGAGCTGCACAGTGATTTATGGAGCATGTGTATGGTCCACCGAGGGCAGTCATCCTTGGGCTTTCTTTCTCCGAAATCACAAGTCAGGAAATGCAACGTTGTGATGGTTGTTAGAGGGAGTTGTCTGCCAAAATGTGGTCTGAAATAAAGGCAACAGTGTGTTTCCCAGGGTTTTCGGGACATCTCTACGTCACAGACCTACTTCTTCACGAAGGGACCTGGAGTCAGTAACACACCCTACTAAATTGGAAGACGTCAGCATGAATGGAAAATATCACTGTTCATCTAATGCTTGATTGTGTGTTATCTAGATTACGTGTACAGGATACACTCTTAAAACCTCTTAAATGTTCATCTGTGCTTCTTTAATCTTAATTTTATAAGAGCTTCTCAAGTGCTACGAAGGGTTCGTACATTCCTAAAAGGGTTCTACTCCCGTGGCAAATACTAGTCCTCTTTAAATAAACATGCGAAAACCATGTCTTGGAAATTCGAAGGAATTTTTATTTCCATCCAGAAAAGACCACAGAACAATAATGTTTGGTTTCCCTAAGAACCTATTGGTCCATGATTCTTTGAGCATTTTGTTTTCACAACAATAAACTAAGAAGGGATTTAAAATATTACAGGGAAGAGAAAAGAAAACCGAAAATGAGCGAAATTTTATTGAAATCGTGAACAAAATCACTTTGTTCCAGAGTATACAAAAAAAATATATATACACGTTTTAAAAAAGTGCTTAACCAGTTAATAACGTTATTTTTTTCATTTCCAGTGTGACAAGGATAACCTGAACCTGAACATTTTCCCCAACAGGCCTAAATTCCTGAGAATTCATCATGAACTTCCTGCATGCCTGATCACAGAAAAATATAATCGTTATATAATAGTTAAATATTCACTATAGCAGTTACCTTCTAGAGGGAACTCTGAAAATGTATTTTTTCCCACTTACTTTTATTCATGTCGATCTTTGTTGGATTTTGATACATCTTGGGATGTTGTCTCTTTGTGTATCCGGTTCATACTACGTTTTTAATAAGGTAGAACCCACAACCATTCCAAGAACCCTCGAGAAACACTGTTTCCCAAAAGAAGTGCCCTCTTAGAAAACAAATTACAACTAGAACTCTAAAAGGATCTTTGGCTTGTTCTCTCGGGAAATGCCTAAAAGTTCTCTGTAGAATGTTTTTTTTTTAAACAAGGTAGCACCCCAAACCATTCAAAGAACCTTTGAGGAACAGTGTTTTTGACAAGATGTGCTCTTTTCATTACTCTTTTGATTAAAAGTCGAACAAGAAGACCCCTTTGAGAAGGTTGTCAGTCTCTAGGAAGGTTCATTATACTGAAATTCTAGCAGAGAACCTGTAATTTTCCAAAGCACCGTTGAAGAACTCTTGTGTGTCGTTCCTGTTTCAAAACCCCAAACACACGTCCAGTGTGGTGCTCAGACTGTAATCTCATGGTCTCTATCACAATGAATTGCATACACAGCAGAATCCCTGGCAGGCCCTGCTCCTGGGTGGACCACCAGGCTCTCTATTAACTCCAGACGTGCCGCTGGGAGGCTGCCAGATGCAGGAAATGACCTACAGTGTGTCACAGGGCGCAACTCCAGCGTCATGGAGGGAGAGCGAGCCCGAGGGGTGGCGAAAGGGGGGAGAACTTCCAGGAAAACCTGTTTACCATGGCAGCCTCAGACACAAGCTGGGCTGCCAACGACACCGCATATGAGCAGAAGAAACACAGCAGGGCTTGTGTGAGAACTCACACTTACAGTCCCAACACGCAGTTTACCAAGCTCTAGTATCCAGGACACTAGATGAAAATGAGAAGTATACCCTTCTCATTTTAAAAATATTAGAAGTTTCACCCCAGGTCCGTGAGGATCCCCAGGTACTTCGTAAAACCCTGTCTCCACTTTTAGTGTTGGGTTATCTTTTTTTTAGTTGATAGATCATTTGAAATTATTGGCCTTGATCCTTGATAACTCAAAAACAAGCCGTCTATAAATACAGTCAGCTTGGAACCAACGTGTTGTTGGTAGAAAGTTCAGTAACAGGAAGCACTAATAAATACCCAGACTATAACTGTACACGTTTAAATATTCCCGAGTTTTATTTTTGAGTTAAAAAACTTCCTGGCTAGAAAACATCTGAGAGCCCCTGCTCGAGTTCCTTGGATGATGATGATGATCTCATGCATGGATAGTCATTACCCACATCGTAATGCAGGGAATCTCTGTTACAGAGGAGAAGCACCTTCGAAAACACATAGTGATGATAAACTACTACAAGCTTTTCTTCCTTGTTTCCATCTGTATCTACAATTTTCTAATATGCAGAATATTTACCAGCATTCACTGCAACGGGGATTGCCAAAGGCTGCGTAAATGATGACGCTGGAGACCAAACTTGTGTTTGGGTTTATTTACAGGTTGAACATTTTGAGCTGTAACAGACGTTTTAGACAAAATTAAAACATTTCTCTAATGTAGAGCTGCTACATCAACATTAAACACTAAAAATGAATACTCAGCCGAAGAAAGACTGTGCCTTCTTGTGGATCATATATGACACTGCAACGACAAAACTAGTCTAAAGATACTGTGCGTTTCTCTGAGACATATTTATGAGACATTTTACAACCACAGAGCCATCATGATGTTACAGCAAGTTAGAAGGTAGAAAACTAGGCGTCTACCAACCATCGGTTCACCGCCGAACTACAGAACACGGCACAACCGATGATTACACCCAAAACATGAAGCTCGTACAGTATGGATTAAAAGGTAAATCAGAGGTAATTTGACTTTTTTTTGGGGTTTTTTTCTGAATAGAAGAAACACACACCCAGACGAAAACGATATACTAGAGATACGCACATAAAAGGGCTAAAGCACAAGGAGGCAAACTGGGGGGAAAAAACAAAGCNAACATGGCACCTCATTACACAGTCTTAATCCGAGGCTTAACATTTACACAAGACACAAGAGGAAAGCTGTCATTATGAATCATGACTGGTTTTAAGCACGAGGAGGAAAAAAAGCTAAAAAGGAAAAAAAAGCAGGGTAGTCCAGCTACATGTCGAGAGCATGCGCTGCTAAAATGTGAGGTGTGTCTGGGATGGGTTCTCAGAAACCCGACGGTGTGAGAACATTCATGTCGCGCGGTTTGAGCTTGTGGGGCCGCGTCACCTGCTTCTTGCCATCCACGCTGGGAATCTCCATCTTGGGTGGAGCTTTGAAGGTGGCGGGGTCCTCGGCCAGTCGAGTGGCCTGAGCCTTCATCACCTCCATGGGGGTGGGCTTCTGAGCACCCTTATAGGACTGCAATGCGAAACCCGCTGTGAGACACAGAGGCAAAAGAAGAGACTGAGGGTCAAGACAATATCAGCAAAACATCCAGAGTATTTACGGGGATGGGGGAAGGGTGGCTGCTGAGTGTCAACATGGAGCTGGACCTTAGCTTTGTAAACAGTCCAAGAAAAATAAATGTCAATCTGTGTTTAGTGATCAGTCAGTGTAGCTGAAGGCAGTGGATAATAATGCTGCTACTGGTGAGCAGTCGAGCTTCTGGAAAGCACCAGACACTGGACAAACACCAAGATTTACACAAATATGCATCATTAAAAAAAAATTGGATTGGTTTTAATTCAGGAGTATTCACATTACCAGTAGCAAAGAGGATTATTGGTCTCACACACGTACGACTCTCGTAACTGGATGACGTCCATAAGTCACTGCCGAGTCGTCATTGCAAGACATGAGGCGACTCAAAGATCAGATCGTGGTTTCACGGCTAGGGAGCCATCGCTGGACTTTTCACCATCAACAGCTCAGCTTGCTGAGCACAATGCTTGAATTGTATTCTGCCTCATGGGCAAGCTGCACTGGATAAAATCTTCTGCCAAGTCATAAATATAAATATTCCAAAGAATGCCTTTACTCACTGTAAAACCCTTAAATACGTCGTTTGGAAGATTACACATTGGGATGCATACCTCGGAACGATACCATTCACGGTTTCAGGGATGGTCATACTTTTAAAATAGGGATTATAATAAAATGCATTGTTAGGAGTTCATTATTCACAGAATTGTTTAAAAGTCCTGGTCTCCAAACCAAACATTATATATAATATAGTTTCTCTGGCTTTCATGCGCAGCACAAAGTTATCCCAGAGTCTTCATTTCTGTTGTGAGTGATTTTTCCAGCCAAGTGCCACTTTAGCTGCAAGTGGGAGACACCTCCAACCAGGATGTAACTTTAGAACTTCTCCAAACCGGGATCCACCCTTCTTTATATTATACGTGTTTACTTTATAAGTTAGGAAATACGTTTTATAGTCTTCCTTAACTCTCTTGGAATGGAAAAACAAAGATCTACACTGTAACATACATATAAGAAGCCATGACAAACCTTACTACATAAAACAAATTAATTCACTGAGAAACCACTGCTACTTTATGTAGTCTTTAGAAAAGGTTTCTTTTTCTCTCAGAAATAATTTCTTGCAGACTAGAATAGATTATATTGGTAGGAGAATGTTGGACATGGAGCTGCCAGGCAGGAGGTGAAGAGGAAGGCCAAAGAGGAGGTANATGCAGAAGATAGGGATAGGTGGAGAGTGATGATTCGCTGTGGTGACCCCTGAAGGGAAAAGCCAAAAGAAGAAGAACTAGAATAGATTATCTTCTTTGGCTCTATCAGTCTTGCCCTCATCCCTGTCCAGTTTCTCGGTCTCTGCTGATCAAAAGCACCCCCTCAATATGATGCTACCACCACCACGCTTCACTCTGAGCATGGTGTTCTGAGGGTGATGAGTAGTGTTGGGTTACTTTATATGTGATTAACATAAAAAATAGAGAAAATAAAACAACCCAATTAACTTGTTAGGCCTTGATTGAATCATTAAGCAGGTCAAGTACTGTCATTCGATCAATTCTTTAACAGACAATGCAGTGCAATTCTTATGATTCAGCATCACATGCATGCATCCCGTCCGTCAACCTATTCCTACTGAAATCAACAAAAGGTGTTTTGTTCACAGGTACGACAAAAAGTCCTTGCAGTCTTGGTAACCTCCATTGCTACACACAAGTTCTCTAAATGCAGCATGTGCTGGGTGATGTACCTGCTGTTCCGTGCTCTGCTCCAGGGTCGGTGATGGACTTGGGGACCTGAGGCCGGGGTCCAAATATGCTCCAGCGCTCCGCACCTCCCTCGCTGGATCCCAGATCCATGCTGGAGCTAGAGCTGGAGCTGAGCTCTGAGCCTGTGAGGGAGGCCACTGAGCCCTGGCTGCTGAACCAGCTCCTGACACACACGTACACTTAGCCAACTATTTTCCACAAGTAAATCGCCACCGTCAGTTAATAAGACACGATAATACTGACTGCATACCTGCGCTTCTGCTTGGGGGACGACTGAGGGGTTCCTGTTGGAGTAGACTGAGCAGAGGACGACTGCTTCTCTTCTTTAAAGTCGACATTATGCATGTGCAATTTCTACAATTAGAGAATAATAGAAATTACAGCATAAATTCTAGAAAGCAGAATTAGGTACGTTTGCGGCTGTGACTCATTTTGGACACGGCTTGGAAACTGACCTGCAGCGACTGAGCCATGCGGTGGTAGTGGGTTTCTTCAGCGGCCAGGCCCTTGTGTGGTGTGTAGCCTGTGTCAGTGAGTCCTGCTCTCTTCTCAAAACTCTGCATGCTCTCCTGGGTCTGCTCTGGAACACAGGCAGAAATTCTCACAATATTCAACCAGCACCTAGAAAACTCAAGGCACCAAAAGAATGCATTGCTTTCATTTTGTCGTTGTTGTTGCTTATAAAACACTCAGAGGTCTTACTGATGATGAGGGAGTTCATGAGCACTGAAGAAGCTTTGGCTTTCACCACAGGAGCTGGAGGCAGGTGGGGCTCAAGCGCAGAGGTGTTCTTTATGGTGTTTTCTGATTCATCCTCCTGAAGTCAAACAAAAGAAGACAAGCTTTTAATTAAAGTGTGTTCCAACCTGAATCTGCAATTCAAAATAAAAAAAAGTGTCACGGTATATACACGATATCATATGTTCCACATCTTATGTAGTTAGCTTAAATTCAAGGTGCCAAAGTTTTGCCACCATTAGTAACTATTAATAAAACAAAAGATTATGAAAAAATGTCTTTGGTTAATTAGCTTAAACTCACACCCAAAATATGATCTATCCTTTAATTAAAGTAAACTTAATCTCAGAAGATGGCAGCATTGTGAAGTCAGCGAAATCCACACATCTATAATTGGACGCCACCTGCATGCCAAGAAACTATCCGCCAGAGGACGTCGAAGTATGCCAAGAAGATACAGCTGGGCTGTGGCTGGACTTCCAGGATGATAATGACCCAAACCATACATCCAAATCCAAACAAAAATGGTTCAATGACTGCAAAATCATGATTCTGACATGGCTGTCCCAAACCCCTGACCTAAACCTCACTGAGCTGATGAGGAGAATTCACAGAGGAGGAAGACGAAGACCTAGAACCCTGGAGGATCTGGTGTGATTCTGTATTGAGGAACAGTCTCGGATTGCTTGCTCTGTATTCTCCTCACCGCACGTTATAGGAGAAGATTTTTATTTCCCCCAGGACGAATCGAATTCTATTAAACTTAGATTCCTCTCATATTTCAGTGCTAATTAACCACAAAGACGTTTCATCATGATCTTTTTTTTAACCCACCTTTACCATGGGTGCCAATAATTCTGCAGCAGACTGTCGCTTATCACAGAAAGCTTATTAGATAAGACTGAAAGATAGTGCCCAATCCAGAAATGAACAGGCAAGGCAGATACAAAGATCACTGGGTGCCATTTTGATTACTCACAACTAAATGGTATGAGATAAGTACGTTGTCTTTTCACTTGGCCAGCGTTCAAGCTCCCCTACAGATCAACACACGACTGTTGTTATGGTTGCGTTTCCTGGAGCCTTTTAATAATTGTTTTCTATAATACTCCATTTTGTTCTGTATGGCTTCTAATTAAACCTGTATTCAGATTTTTGACAGGACCCAAGCTACAGTTGGCCAGAACTACAAAAACACCAGCCAACCACAAACAAGTATTTTCCATGGCCATGAAAGACGTGACATGAATCACGCACCTCAGCCAGTCGGGAGAACTTCCTCTCGGGAATGACGGGCCTCCTCCACAGGTTGGTGATGGTGATGTCACTGGGTGGAGACATGGGCTTCTCCAGGCTGTCATCGTAGTTCAGGGCTCGACGAGTTATCCCCGTGGGAACGGACATGCCCCCCAGCAGACCCTCGCTCACCCCAGAGCCCGACTCCAGGGCTGCAACATTAACACCACAGATTTCAGGTGACTGTATAAACATCACCAGAACACTGATATCCTTGGACTAGTCTCATGTAACACCATCTGGCAAAACTTGGGGTAGTTCTGGACATTCAACTATCATTCTGTCCTCATATAGCTATCCTGACTCGGTCGTGCAAGGTTCTCCTTTACAACATCTGACCATTTCTTTCCACGGAGGCACTTGGGTGCTTGTTTAGTCCCTTGTTGTCTTGAGACTGGACTACTGCAACTCGCTACCTGGGTTCCATCTGACCAAGTTCTCAAAGTTCTCCCATACCACCGTGTTGCTTTGCTCCTGTCTGTACCACAGCTCGAATTGTCCCACCACCTCTCAAAGACTAGCACTCAGGCTGTGGAATGAACTTCCCCTGGCTGTCTGAACAGCTGAATCACTGGCTGTCTTCACACAAAGACTGAAGACCTACCTCGTCACCAAGCGCTTATTTCAATAAAAAAAAAATTGTAAAAATCCTTGGACTTATGTGCTTTCCTAACTGTACTAACATCTCTCTAACACGGTTCTAGCTTGATCTTATTCTCAGACCCTGAGCTATCTGTATAAGCATGAGGATATGTTACAAAGTCACTCTGGGTAAAAATGCTATAATATTTATATATAATATAGTAATACTTATGCAAATGTATAATATTTTAGTCAAATCGTGTTCTTAATTAGCCTTTAAATGCAACATCAACTAATGTGTCTAAAAGACCAGCCTTATTCAGGCTCCAAGAGTTCTACATTTATACAGTTGAAGGAATTTGTTCCTAGGAACCACATTAAAGCAAAATTAGTCCACTCTTACCTGGAACGTCTCCGGGTCTGGACACCATGACTACTCAGGACAGAGTCTGTGTTCAGCAGAAATGTGGAAAAAGGTAGGAACTGGCAGACTGGCTCCCACCTGTCTGGGTACAGGGGACAAAATGTCAAAATTACCAGTGCACCACGCACAGCAAATCATATTCATAAGCATGTTTTAACGTCTACTGACTGTCTACTGACTCAGTGCTGAGTGCAATCAGAAAAACCTCATTCAAGTAATCACTAATCAGCTGAATGACACTACAAACACTTCTGCACAATTCAGATATTCTTCACTGCTCGTAGACTAGACCAGCACTGTTTCTGACACAGGAGAGATGATCACGTATTTCCTTGCGAACGACTGATTATGTGCAAACCAATAATCAGCCTAATGGGGTTCTCAAACTTTCTGTAGCCATGGACCCCTTTAGCTATGAAATAAATTCCACGTACCCGGTCACTACAGATTTATTTCCTGAACGTTGTTTAAAGGTTTAAACTGTATAGTAATATTTTGTCTATTTATTTCTGAACTTTCCACCAACTCAACACATTTATAGGCTTGGTTTTGAGTTTTTGAGGTTTGGATTAAACTCGGTCAATTCATTACTATATTAAATAATGATAAAATCTCAGTAATATATGTAACTGCTTTGATAATGGTGGGTTGCGATTTCCACCACTGTAAGGAAATTCCCAAAATAGCAGACCCCCTGGTTATGCTTCACGGACCCTTGGTGTTCGTGGATCCCATACTGACCTAACGATCCAGACAAGAATGCTGTGTATATCACTAAAAATTCCTTTCTAATCACCAGTAAGTGTTTGCTAACCTTGGAAAATTGTGTCAAAGATCAGCATTACTTTCACTTCTGTTTTAAAAGAAAAAGAACCTGCGCAATTTACGGTTCAGGTACTGATAATGATACTTGTACAGATAGTGATTAGCAGTAATGTCTCATCTGCTGGGAACACACCTGAGAAAGCAGTAAAAGCCAGTCACAGGAGCTATGTGTTATTGCAGATAGTTACATCATCCTCCTGTACAAACTGCAGTGTAGCTCTGAATGAGAAGAAGGCCAAGTGGGACAAGCAAAAAAGTACAAACTGCAATGTTCTACGAACTCTACTGTTCCATACGACAAGTCACTGCCGAACATTCACCCTCTCTCGGTGAAAGGTGACACTGTGCTAGAGCAGGCGTCCAGGACCGTGTGGCTAAAGCAGATGGCTAAAGCTGAGACAGAAACGTGGTTATTAGTGTGTATTTACCAGTGCAGGGGGGGTGAGGCCTGAGGTACTGCTGCTATAGTGCAGGATCCTGCTGAGTCACACAAGCTGAAGGTTGCAAGCTGAGCATTGTGGGATACTGAAAGGAGCACAGGGAGAGAACTGTAAAAGAGACAAGTCATTAAAACAACACTAAACTGGATTTAAAATAATTCTTCATCTTACAAATATACTGATACTAGTAATTATAATAATAATAATATTCAAAAGCGCAAAGGGGCTTTTTTGCACAGATCTGGGAGCAATGCAGCCTGACTGACTTTACCATTACATGAGAATGCAACGTGAATGTCGCACGTCTCTTCCCACGCGTTCAACTCGCGCTTTATCTGCACTCCGCCCGCTTTCACGCCCTTCTCCGATTACAATCATGGCATTAGGTACAGCATAAAACTGCGAAGTGACAGTGATTGCATTTCAGTGTGGCACTACTGCAACACACTGATGAAAGTGAAATGTGATGCGATAGTGGTGAGGGGAATTACATTCACTTCAAACACAGACTTTAGTTCTGGTTCCCAGCTACACCTAGATGTGTGAACTGACAGACAGCAGAATGTAAATTTCATCTTTTCGGGCAGTTTGGCTGCTATTTACTTTTAACTCACTAACTGCAAAAATTTCCAAGTGGGCAGGATTGTCAAACGTTGTCCAGGATAGACGGGAATGATCAAACTTCATGCAGGAGTTGGTGGGATTGATCGAACTTTATGCAGGAGTTGGTGGGATTGTCAAACTTTGCCCAGCATGAGCGGGATTGATCAGACTTCATGTGGGAGTAGGTAGGATTGATCAAACTTCGTGCAGCAGATGGTAGGACTGGTCAAACTTTGTATAGGACTGAGTGTGATTGGTCAAAGTTTGTGGGTGAGTGGGATTGGGTGAGATTGGACAAACTTTGCATGGGAGTGGAAGGGATTGGTCAAGCTTCGTGTGGAAGTGGGTGGGATTGGTTAAACTTTGTGAAGGAGTGGACAGGATTGTCAAACTGTGCGGGAGATGGTAGGACTGGTCAAACTTTGTGTAGGACTGAGTGCGATTGGTCGAACTTTGTGTGGGAGTAGGCGGGATTTGTCAAACTTCTTGCGGGAATGGGCGGGATCTGTCAAACTTCTTGTGTGAGTAGGCGGGATCTGTCAAACTTCTTGAGGGAGTAGGCGGGATTTGTCAAACTTCTTGTGGGAGTAGGCGGGATTTGTCAAACTTCTTGCGGGAGTGGGCGGGATTTGTCAAACTTCTTGCGGGAGTGGGCGGGATTTGTCAAACTTCTTGTGGGAGTAGACGGGATTTGTCAAACTTCTTGCGGGAGTAGGCAGGATTTGTCAAAGTTCTTGCGGGAGTGGGCGTGATCGATCAAACTTCTTGCGGGAGTGGGCGTGATCGATCAAACTTCTTGCGGGAGTAGGCTGGATTTGCCAAACTTCTTGTGGGAGTAGGCGGGATTTGCCAAACTTCTTTGCGGGCATAGCAGGATCGGTCAAACTTCTTGCGCGAGTAGGTGGGATATGCCAAACTTCTTGCGGGCGTAGCAGGATTGGTCAAACTTTGTGCGGGAGTGGGCGGGATTGGACAAACTTTGTGCGGGAGTGGGCGGGACTGGACAAACTTCCTATGAGAGCTGGTGGGATAGGAGCCAGTCCTCCTCCTGTGTTTTGCTTGGAGCTGTTCCCAGATGTAGTGGCACCAAAAGGACAAACCATTCAAAAGTTTAAACTAGACAAAACACAATAGAAAGTCAAAGAGAAATACCAGTACTACTAACAGTAAATGAGTCACATGCATAATTTGAACAATAATTAGTAAAACACTTGACAAGTTACAGTAAATCCACTGTGCATGTTGTCAGGAGTAAAGCGGCTGACTCACACTGCAACAAACCACAACACGCCCGACAAATAACCTTCAGGGTCTAAGGAGCATGCCTTCAATTAACTCATTTAATTGGAACAGTTTCAGAAATAATCTTTATGTAGTCTGTGTTGAAGATGTTTAGTGAAGCAAGCAGAACCAAGTGCAGTCCTCTAATGGAGCTGTTAGCTAACGCTAGCACTACACTGCCAGCATGATGTCATGTTATTAGCAGATGTAGCTTACATTGTCGCTGTGCTCAAATCATATTAATATAAAAACAAATGCATTGATAATAATTAACAATACGACCAACTGGAATCACACGAATCATGTGAGATTACGTGCAGGAAAGGAAACACGGTTTGTTTTGCCGCTGAACCCTGACGCACAACAAGCCGAACAGTAAAATATTGCGCTAATTTACCTGGCCAGATGTTTCAGGAGCTAGCTACCCCCACTTCAGTAGCTAACAAGTCAAACAATGTAGCGAGGACGAACTAAATCGAGCTATTATAACACGTAAACAAGGGATTTGCGCATCACCGGATTTTATCTCTGCCATAACTTCCCGTTAGCTGTGTGTGATTGAAAGCACAGACCGGTATAGAGTGGTTCTTTAACTCTCGCTGAATCTCGCGATAATTCAGGATGCACCTGAGCCAGCTGTAGTACTGCAACCTGCCACAGGAGGCAGTAAGTGACTATTGCATGCATCCTGTCGTATGAAGTACAGTTAACTCAAGTTATTAGCACAAGTAGCTACAGTATAAAATAAATAAGTACAGAACGCTGTCTGAAGCAGTTTACTGTGTTTTATGACAGGATTCGAGTATCTGCAGGGTATTTTCCCATGTAAGCTACAGAAATGACAGACATATGAACACGCACACAAATGGCGTAGTGGCAGGCTGTTGCAGTCATCACTTTACAAATTATTTCACTACTTACCAAATTATTTTACTTGTTCTTTCACTATCTATCTATCTATCTATCTATCTATCTATCTATCTATCTATCTATCTATCTATCTATCTATCTATCTATCTACCTATTGTTATTTGAATATAGTACAAATCCACATCAAAATTTAGGTTATTTTAGGCTATTTTTCACTACTCATCAAATTATTTTACTTATTCTTTCTATCTATCTATCTATCACCTTTTCGATCATTAGTTGTTATGCTCAGTATTGAGTTTATCTTATCTTATCTTATTTTAGGTCTTCACTGAATCTCAGTGAAAGCTGCCCATGTATAGAAGATGTATATTTCTTATATCAGGTATGGAAGATGTATATTTTCTACATTTCAGCTACTGTAAGA
>CM074959.1:3648745-3661176 GCA_037577455.1 Pangasius macronema | reverse complement strand
GAGTATACATATTAGCAAAGATAGTCTACTAGATTTAGCAGTTCAGCGTGTGTTTTGGCAGCTGGTAGCTCATCAGGCCAAGCTGGATATTTCAGCAGGGTTAAACTGCCATAATTTTGAGAGCCATCACTAAAAATATTTCTTTGGTTGTCTCAGTGTCTGTAATCATCCATTCATCTTCAGTAAACACTTTAGTCTGGTCAGGGTCATGGTGGATCCGAAGCCAGGAACACTGGGTGTGAGGCAGGAGTACACCCTGATGGGGTGCAAGTCCACTGGGGGGCACCATGCACATGCACATTCATGCACTCATTTACACAAAGGGGAAATTTAGTGTAGTCAGTTCAACTACCAGCATGTTTTTGAGAGGTGGGAGGAAACCGGAGAACCCAGAAGAAACCCACACAGACATGGAAACAACATGCAAACTCACAGCACAGACAGTAACCTGAGCTCAGGATCGACCTGCTTAAAGACCTAATTGCATGATTTCTGATTTCTGATTTAATCTGATTATCCACTAATAAACAATAGCTAGTGATTAACTTGTGATTTTCAATTATCCTTCTTTATCAGTCTACACAAATGTAACATAAAACAAATATAATTACTGGAGAAAAAAAAAGCAACAGACCAAAAACAAAGACATAAAACACAGAGACCTTTTTATTTAAAAAGTGGAAAAATGAACACAATTTCAAAGACATACAAATAACATATTCTACTTTCCCATTTGTTATTTTTATTCAAAGGAGTGGCATTCATAATAATAATTTACAGCATTTCAAATGCATAAATAGAAAATCATTTACAAAATCCATGCAACAATTTCTTCTATGGTTCATAATTTAACAGTTAAATTACCTGCAAACACTGGAATGCCAAATCAGTGCTGGAACCTAGTTTTCAAGGGTCTGTGAGTAAGAACAGTCATATAAGGATAACAGTACAGTGCGTAATTGGCTTTTGACATAAGTGCTTCTGATTTGGAAGGAGTTTTGAAGAGCAGGGGTACAATTTAAAGTATGGTATATTCGCTGATTCATTCTGCTTTAACACATTTGTCTCCCATATATCTCAGTGAGAACAAAACCATTGAAAAGACATGGAAAAGACGTCTTTGCCTAATATTTATGGGGCATATAGATTTTGGGTAGAAATAAATGATTCATTGTGTCCTTTCAAGGACATAGAAAAGATGACTGTTGTTATCATGACATCAAAATGAATATGGACTGACTTAAAATTGACAAATATCAACATGGGCCAATTACGGATGTTCACAAACATCTGTGTAGGCAGCAGATGGCAGCGAGTTATTGCTTGTGTGATACCACAAGCATTGGGTCAGTGTTAAATTGAATTATAACCTTTCATTTGGTTGTTTTTACTCTTTCAGCAGTTGGATGTTTGCCAAGCAACCTAGGCAAAACTGGATCTCTTTGGGAATACCATAATTTATAAATATATTCACCCAGAGATTGTCTTTCTGATATGTATTGTTCTTCCAGATACACAAGGGCAAATATGAGGCAGGTATAAAAAAAATGCATTTTATATTAATTCCCTGTAGCTATGGTTCAGAATAAATTAGTTGGCTTGAATCTCTCTGAAATATCTTGGGATGTCTTTGTCAGCATGACCTGCTTCGCCTTAGCTGCCATATATGACTTGCGCAAACAGGATTTTACTAAAAAAATGCAAATAAATTTTATAATAAACACACAGTGATATCTGTTTGTGCATTGTCCTGACATTGGATAATTTTCTACCACCTAAAATGTAAGTACAGAGAATTCTATTTTAGTACTGCAGTTTTAATGTCTTTTTTTTTTAATCACCAAACAATGTTAAAGTCTTCAAACAACCAATACAGTTATTGATCACAATTGGACATGACTGGACTGACACTGACCAGTTTTATCACTGACATTTAGCGTAACTCTACACTGTGGTGTGGCATTAACACGTCACCATCTATAGGGTAACTTTTGCTTAGTTTACACCTAAAAATGGTTAGGTATATAAACCTGAAACCGTGAAGTCACATCATTCCTCTTGATGTGATATTGATAAATGTTTTAGACAGCGAGTGGAGATACAACTTGCGGGAAATGGAGCAGCATTACTTCTCGGCAATGGCGGGTAGCATGCAGGCACGGATACGGGCTTCTCTCCATGCACTCCGGCACTCGGAGATCCAGTGCGACACAATTGTTTGTTTGTCCATGCTGCGGCTGCTTTTTGCCCTCCAACCACAATGGGCGCCATCGACCTTGGCGCCATCTAGCTTCTTTCTGCTGAGTGGCGAGCGCTGTGGCACAACGGGAGAGGGGACAGACTCTGGTAGACGCAGATCGGGACAACTGCTTACATCAAGACCAGGGCAGGGCACGCTGCGTGCCCTGCGAAGGGGAATGCTGCCCCTTCTGGTGGAGGAAGTCGAAGCTTCTGTTTCTCTGTAGCCGTAGAGGTACTCCAGCGGGTCAGTGGACGTTGGGCAGTCCTGCTCTGAGCCTTGGGCTTGCCCTGGCTCTGAGGAAGAAGGCCCTGGTGTCTCTACCTTGGGTGACTGGGTTGTGGAGGTGTCGACGGGGCAGGTTAGGGGCTGCGCAAGCTGCCGCAAACGGTGCGGGCGCAAACATGGCTTTGGAGAGTCCAGCCTGCCGATGGACAGGATGTCACGGTCTGGCTCGTGCAAGGGAAAAGTAGGCCGGGCCAGCTGGCAGATGGAGTGGAAGTAGTCCTGTGCACTGCTATGCTGGCTGTTGGTCTGGTTCAGGTCATGCACGAGCTCCTCCGAACCCTCACGGATGGTTGGGAGGCCTCGCTTAGCCAGCAGTCTAGACCTGGGCCGCATCACTGCATAGACAAACATGGCTTCATTATTGTCATTCATACTCTTGAGTACGTGTTCGTATACTGTGCTGTATTATGTCACCATATTAACATATGTTCTCCACAAACTTTGTATGTACATAAAGCTTCTTGGTGCAAGTAATAATCTATTGCATGTGTTATTGGACAATTCATTCCATTTTGCTTAATCGTGCCCACTCCCCACTGTAACTGCAAATAATCAATGCACATAACGTGAGACATCGGTTACGGGAAAATGTGCAAGCCCAGTCTCCATGGTAACTCCTCTTCCCGTTACATCTCAGATTTCATTTCAACTGGAGAGCGCAGACATGCACACAGCACACGTATACACATACACACACAAATAAACACACACAGAGACACATACTCTCAATATATACTCTCGATATTTACATTGAGGTGAATATACTCAAAGGCTACCAGCTCTCTCTCCTGAACATTAGCACAACCCCACCATTTGGGTGAAAGAACAAAGTAAATAACCCAACGCCCCCTCCGTGTCTCCCTCCCTACCCCATTCTCTCCTAATGTTTACCACCTAATCCTGGCAGTTGCTTTCTCAGCTCCTGAGAACCAGAGGACTAAAAAAACAAGCCACAAAACACAAATCTTCCTTTTTTAAAAAATTTTTTTACCTACGAAGCCTCCTCACAGTGCATACCTGGTAGCCCCAAGCAGCAGTGGCTGAATTTAAGAGAATCTCTTCAACTTGCAGTCTTCTCCTGTGCATTTATTAAATTCACATGAGCTTAGAATCTAAATTGCTGTCTGGTTCATATTGATTATCATCTCCTAATATTTCAATCCTTCACTTCTGCTTCCTTTCTCTGAATATTCAAGAACGAGGGCTAAACACCAAGCCAGAGAAGATAAGGTGAATATTGAGGAATATCGAGAATATCGAGATGCTCCCACCTCCACTACGTCTCTGGTACCTGGGGGTCTCTAAGTGCCTTCTCTTCTCTCCTTGTTCTTCACAGCTGCCACTGCTCCCTGCCACAGCCCAGCACTCAACTGCTGCTCCACGAGGAAAAACAACGCTTTCCCCCCCTCACTCTCCTTCTCTTTCTTCCCTGCGTATGCACTCTCCTGCACTCACTCGCTCTCTCACTTGCTCACTCACTCACTCACTCACTCACTCACTCACTGGCTTGCTCGCTTCCTCCACCCTCATTTGGCTTGGGCTAAAAATAGCGCCACCGGTTCATTCCCGTCCTCGTAGCTGTGCACAATCATTTGCAAAATGGATTCGGCTGATGCGAGGAGAGGAGAGTGTTGATAGAGGGAGGGTGGGACCGAGGGACAAGGCAAAGAGGCGAGCCAGTAGGAGGATTAACAGGAGGATGAAGCGTAGGAGAATGAAGGAGAAGAATGAAAAAAGGCTTTGTCATTGTATTAGAAGATGAGGACTGATGTACTATATGGCTTATCGTACAGATCAGGGCCGGGTTTCCCAAAAGCATCGCAGCACAAAGATCATCGTTAAATGGTAGAGCAAGTGCCACGTTGAACACTCTCTGTTCCGGTTAAGATGATNTTAGTCAGCGCTCAGTTGATGCTGTTTGTTTCATCAGCTGTAGCTAGAGACTCATTCAACTGCACAGGCTTATTAGATCATTTGTTTCCAGAATGAGATATTAAGCAAGATCTGTCATACCAAAATTTCTCCCAAGGACCACTTATGCTCTATAACTATCAACACTCTGCTTATAAGTAGAGTCTTTATGGGAAGCCATCTTAAATCCGTTCTGGCCTTACTCAGATCTTTGTTTTCTCTGTAAGTTTCAAGATATTGACCTTATGAATGACATCCTTATCTCATCCTTATCTCAGGTAAAGTGAGTATAAAGTCGTGTCGCTTTGCATCCCTCAGTCAGTTCATGTTCCTAAGGCTTATGATTGTGTGACAAACTTAGACAGTGCCTACAGAAACAAAACTACAGCTGATTGCTCTCATGCTGCACCTCAGAAGTGTGTGTGTGTGTGTGTGTATTGCCAGAATAAACACATTCCCTCATTCGCTTTCTAACTGCACTCTAAGAAATTTGAACTTGGTCACATTTTTCTCCTAACACACACACACACACACACACACACACACACACACACACACACACACACACACACACAAGGCAAGCAAATTGCTGACAAAGCACTGACTTTCCCAAACACAGCTTAACTTTAAATTTCTGTAGTCTGGAGAATAAGTAAGGAATAAAACATGACAGGGCGTGCTGTAGGAAACGAATCAAAAACGCGGTGGTGTGATGAGATCTCATTGATTTGAAGTTGATTAGTTTCCAATAACAGGATGTCCTGGAGTGTTTTATTCCCCTTATACTACAACAGCAGCAACAACGACTATGATTATTTTCATTTTTTAATGAACTACGAGTCATACTTTTAACTGATTGTAGCTACATTTAATGTTGCAGAGACAAGTTCCTGTTATCACTTCCTGTACGTGAGGACATTCGTAATAAACTTTTGTTCCATCACAACTAAACTTACTGACCATTACAAAACGCTGACACTGGAGACTCCTTCCATAAATGTGAAATAAACATCTCTTTACAGGAAGTGGCGCCTTACACGTCTTTGTTAAATAACCCTTTTATTATTAGTCTTATATTATTATGAAGTCCTCTTGAACTAGTTGTTACTATAGAAACAATAACCTACTAGCATAAGCGTGTTAATATAAAGCTATGATTTGAGTTACAGCCGTCACTATGGGCAGAGCTTTTGTTGTTGAAATTAATCAACAATGTCTGGACAGTGAGATTTGAGAATTCGATAGTGCTGTGGCATAAAAATGTATCCCAGAAAATCCCAGAAAAAATGTTCAAGTGGATTTTATTGTCGTTCCTCCGTATAAGTTGTGTACGTTGGAACGAAATGTCGCTTCTTCAAGACGAGTTTGCAGCACGTAGTACACAGGACTACATCAAGTGCAAATACACAGGAGTGTAAATGTATATATGCAACATACAGGACAATAAATAGACATGAAGATGTTGTGTGAAATTTGTTAGCAATATTTAAAAAAAAATTCATCAAATTCATCAAAAATCATATTTTCAGTGTTTAAGCAAATCAAACTCCTGTACCTGTAGAAAGGGAAAACGTCTGCCAGCTCCTTCCTTTCCCGCTGTGAGGCTCAGACAGTAGTCAGAGTTTTTAACGTCTCACACCTTTATGTTCCTGTTTACGGTCTTATCTGAGAAGCAGAGCTTGAAAAGGGGTGGGGATAAAATTGGGTAGTTTGAGGCAGAGAAGGTGGAGCAGTTGCAGTTTGGCACGTTTTACTGACCAGACCTACTTAATGCAATACGATCCCTCGCCGTCCATCTCACTGCCATTTAGAGCCTTTCTCCATGCGTTCAAATCGAATTCACAATTACGGGTGATCTATCACGTTAAGTACAAGAGTGCCTCAGAGAGGAGGATGGAGTGAGAAAGAAAGACAAATAGAGAGAATGAGATGGGAGGGGAGGGAAAGAGAGAAAAGGGGGAGTGTGTCTCCTTGAGCTGTCGAAGTAGGTCACATGCAGGAGCCAGAAAGTAAAAATGGATTCAGGGAGAACTTTATAGTGATGCGGATTCTAACCTGGTCAGTGTGTAGACGCAGGTAGAGCGGAATGAAAAAAAAAAACAAAACGTGATAAGATTTGGATTACAGTCAGGAATCTGGAATAGGTTCCACTGAACTGGCAGATTCAGCAATCCTGCGTCAATCTTGGCCTTCGGTGGAGAAGCAGAACTCTGCTGTGGAAAACCTCGTGTGTGTATGGTTTCAACCACAGAACTTTTCTTAGGTCCAAGTGTTCATGGTTTCCTTTAAGGAATCAGTGTTCAGGGTTAAATAATATGTACTGTACAAACTGTACACCGTCAACAGCTAACGATATTTGCTTAGCAGAACATTTTGTGAACTTTAAGTCGCTTTTGGTTCCAACATTCAACATTCTGTCAGTTTTTCCGGGTATTTAAGAGTTTAGAGTTAAGCCTGCATACTGAGGATTTAACACTGAAGCGCTAACTTAAGCGAACGTTACACAAATGTAGTTTTCCGGAAAAAAAAACAAGAGACCTTGGACTTAAGTCCATTTTTCTTGCGTGATATGAGGAGTGTTAATTCCACCAACACCGTCTGAGAATCTGATAGGTCACAGTATGTCACACTGGAGTTGTATGTATTGGATTTTGTAAATACACTCAAAAAAATCTACAGACTGCCATTTGAGCTGAAATACCTACAAATGACACTATTCATTAATTAAAATGGAAAGTTATGAATAGAATTATGAACTTACACTTATGAAAGTGCGCTGTAAGTGTAGCAGATGACTGCTTGGTCAGCTTGTCCTTCATACAGTAGGCACGTTTTCTTTACAAAAGAACTCATCAATTTCGCAAAAAAATTAAGCACTATCTTATTAACGTGACAACTCAAAAGAGTCAAATAAAAGCATGATAAATGAGCTTAAATCCTGCACACACATTAGGATTTCACGACCTTGATTTTGTATCTTGTAGCTTCATTAAGCTGTGCGCACAAGTACCCTGGAGGCACACGATATAAAAGAATAAAATGCAAAATAACAGGATGTGCTGGACCTTTTAACGAAGAAAATAATGAAGGTGGAAGCCATATTGTTAAATTCAGCCAAATGTGAAGTAATAAATGTGATGATTACAATTGTCAGGATATACTAGACTCTCATTAATATTCATCATATTTTTATTTTTTCATTTTTTAAACTGTCTCTTGATTTTATGCTAAATCATATTACATTTAGTAACATAGACGAAATGCTAGCTCCATCGTCATTCCGCGTTTTCTATCTCTGATTGTTTTTCAAAGTTTAAAGGCACGTGTTTGTGTTTAATTGGTGGTCTAGACCCGACTGAAAACCCTGACTCGGATGCTTCACCTCAAGAAAACTCAGTCAACCTTGTAGCTATGAACTACACTCAGGTAATTTGTGTTATCTGAATGCTGCACTCAGAAAAGTGACTTAAGTGAGTGCGTAACCCAAGTCTGAATACGCAGAACTTTTCCTTTGCAAATATGGACATCATTTTTGGACTCAAGTCAGCTTTGAATACGACCCATAGTGATTAAATCTTCCTACAACGTTGCTGAAACGGTTTTAGTTGCAAGAACATTAACAATATCCTTTCCATAATGCAGGCGTTTGCTGTTAGTTGTCTGAGCAACCTTCTTAGAACGTTATTTTTGAAAGGGTACAGCTTAACTTTCAGAGCACGTTGGAGATTCTTTCTGAAATATTTGTATAAATGAAATCATTTAATTCAATACCTTGACATTACAGCAAATTAACGTGCAACATTATGTGTTCACGTGTGATGTCACGCGCCTCCAGCCTGACTGGCTAGACAAAAGACTCGTACCAGCATGAGGTCATCCTGACTGCTCTGTGCTCCACAAGTCACCTGTGTTTATTTTGATCCTGCTGAGGACAAAATATGTTTTGAGAACAGACGTAAGTGCCCTTTTGCCTACAAAAGTCAACCTTGTTTTGGCCCCTTGGCCGGATTCCATACCGCTGAGACGACTGAAGGTAGTGCACGTGTGAAGTACAGGAAACCTAAAACCCACAGAAAACAGTCTCTACAAATGTCAGTATTGGTATTATTATTTTTATTAGGTAAACTAAAGAAGAATTTTATGTAAGAATAGTGACTAAAAGATTTCCAATATGCCAAATTGAAACACTGAAGCTTTTCTCACATGTATTAATAGTCTTGTATATAGGGCTGGGCATGATGAAGCTTTTTTTGAAATAATGTAGATATTATGATATCTTTTTTATTTTTTATTTTTTTAAATAATAATTCCAACCTCAGTGGAAGAAATGGATGAGATATTAAAATTCTTAGTCTTTAAAATGGTACAAATGAAAAATCAAATCAGTGTTAAATATTTTTGTGCTTTTTTGTAAATAAAAAATGGTTGAATATAAAAAAATATATATTTTTGTATTATATACCTGCTTATAAATATTAAACAAATGTATTATTATTTATTGCTACATAAAATGACATCTTAGCATATCTACCTTTATATTTCCTATTATAAGATGACAATAAACCCCCAAAAATATGAATATTAAACCTATTTCTAGACAATGATTGTTCCATTATTATTACAATTACTAGAAAGAAAGAAAACGATCTGACAGTAAGAACATTTAAAGCCTTTAATGAGGAAAAGAATCTACAAAGAGGCTGAATAATCTTATATTTGATTTATAATATTTTCCTAATAAGAATGATTCAAGACATTTGCCCAGATTTAAGATATTTTCACTTGTTAAGAGATTTTTGTGTGTGTGTGTGTGTGTTGCTGGCAGTTTGTGAACAAACCGATATATTGTAATACATCTTAAGTATCGTGGAAATGCCTTAGAGAATCACGATATGATATTTTTGTCATATTGCACTAAAACTTGGTTGTGGAATTTGCCCATTTTACAGCTTACTTGTATTTTTATTCAAGCGCCGCTGCATTCTGTTCAGTCGGATGGTTTGGATGGTTTGGAATGTAAATACTTAAAGGTACAATAGTCGATTTTTTAAAAATTCCTTACTTGGTACAAATAACCTGGAAGATATGTAGAAGGTATGATTAAGAAAATCATGGTTTAAGCTGTAGCCTTAGCAAAAGTGTATGAAGTCACTGAGAAAACCCGTTTGGAAAATGGACTTCCGGTTGGGAATACGTGTTTGTGCTTGGATGCTCTTACTGTCAGTCATTTTACAGACACTCTACAGAGAAGCTTCATGAACATGGGCTGAAATCATTCAAACGTCGAACCCAACTAACTGTTATAGAGCTAATCTTGGAGAGAGAAAAAAGGCTAATCTTACCACACGCACCTTTAACTAAATCTGTCAAAACAGCCTGCTCAGGGTGTTGGTGAAAACAAATGGGAGAGGTTACATCTGACCCAGTTCTGTCTTTATGTGTTGTTATGTGTCACAGGGAGCTGTTGCTATGTTAGTCAGGAAAGCAAGACATGTTGGCTGATACGGGTCGATAAAGCAAACAGGGTAAGCCACGAGGCCAGAGCATGGACAACTATTACAGTATAAACACCTGACCGAAAGTCTTATGAATTTACCAATCTGTGTCAAACGTCCAGGAATGTCAGAACCTTCAAACAATAAAGGTCACATTTCCTCAACTTAGAATGGAAATTTTAACAACAAGCCAGTTTCTTGTTTCTTATTTGATCGTTGCATCTTAATATACTAATATGGAGGAAATGTTTGTAAGAGTCCACAATATATTACGTGCCAGGTGTGTGACTGGATTGGCACAAGAAAAGCAAACATACAGTGTACTACTTTAAACAAGGGAAATTCTGGTTGATGATTAATGACTTGACACACACACACAATCACACACACACACACACACACACACACCAAAGCGCTGGCAGGCTATTTGCAGACTAGCAACCATTTCTCACCTTGTTTTCATCAATATGTCATGTTGTCCTTCATATTGTCGCCCCTTTATGGCTACAGAAATGATAACAGAGCAGGTGTAATTATTGTGATTGCTCTAGTGAGGATACCAAAGCAAACAGCTCGAGAAAAAATTGTTGATCATCCAATCTCTATCGTCCTGTTACTTTCTCATCCAAAAACAGGGCACCTCAAATATTAATCCAATCCAATCCAGTGTTCAGGCCAAAGCCGTGCCCACAAACAGGAGATCTGAATGCTAATCCTAAAGGTCGAGCTCTCTGAATTATTAGGCAACATGACTGACAAGCAAGTATAGATATGTTTGTGTCTTGATTGTTGGGATTTTTCATGTTCCGATCCAATGTGAACCCTTCCATTGTTCACCCTGAAATGCTGAAAACACTGAAAGAAACAGGCTGCTGGAAAATTAACTTATTATTCATTCACAGATTATAACCACGAATAGCAACTCACTTCTACAGTTCCTCAACCTCAGCTACTTCACTTGAGTTCATAATCGGTCTTAACTAGACGCCCTGTGGAACTAATACTATCGAATGGAAATCTTACTATCTAATGTGACTGACTAGGCTAAGGAACTATCTTTCAAAGCAGTGATTCCTTTCCCAAATCAAAGAACTGTTGCTTATAGTTGACATCAATGCTTACTAAATTACTTAAGTACTACGGTTTCTGGTTTTGATCCGAAAACTTTGCTGGATATATTGTGCTGCTGCTAGTCAAAATGGTATCCTTTAATCAGACTATTTTTTATTTTTTAGTAAAACACTCACAATGAACATACAAGTTAATATTGATCAAATTAATTAAATGATTAATTTTTGGAGACCCCAGCAGAGATTTGCTGTCATGTGGGTATATACGTAGATATATATGAGTATATGGGTATATCTCTATAAATAAAGCATATTTCTTTTGTGTATATCACTAATCAGCTTACTCTAGATATTAGATAGCTAACAAGCTTTTTCCATTTCGATTGCATCAGCAAGCGGAAGCACAAAAGCAGACACATGAAGTAAATCCATTAATTAACATGAATTTTTTTGGAATTCTTTTCATGATTGCCAGTTCTTCATGGTCTTTTGATGATAGTTATGTTAGTTATCTAGTTTAGTTATGGAAATTGCAGTTGCTATTCTTTTAACACCACGAGGGTATGATATCTCTTTTACAAATCATGGGGCCCCAGGGTGGTCTGGGAGCCTTGGTTGGGGCAGTCATGGCCTAATGGTCTGAGAGTCGGGCTTGTAACCCGAAGGTGAACCTGAAGGTGGTGGGTTCGAGTCTCTCCGGCAGGGATTGTAGGTGGGGGGAGTGAATGACCAGCGCTCTCTGCCACCCTCAATACCACGACTGAGGTGAGACNCCGCAGCTAAAATGGCTGCCCACTGCTCCGGGTGTGTGTTCACAGGTGTGTGTGTGTTCACTACTGTGTGTGTGCACCTGGATGGGTTAAATGCAGAGCACAAATTCCACCACACTTGGCCACAAAGTCACTTCACTTCACTTCAAAAATAAGACGATCATTTAAACTACTTACAGCAAGTAAAGGCCCTGGAAGTGTTACTGTGTCCTATCTAGAACAGTACTGTAAAGTGCAAGACATGATGACTCAACACTAAAGACTAGCTAGCTAGTAGTTCTCCAGGAGAGATATAAGACTGTACTTATTGCTTAGTTCATAATGAACTATCAAACCAGTCAAGTCAAGTCAAGTCAAGTCAAGTGGAGTTTATTGTCATTTCAGCCATATACAAATACACAGTGAAACGAAACAACGTTTCTCCAGGACCAAGGAACAAGACAGTACATGACAACGACGCCGACCAGTACACAGTTCTGCCGCCATCTTGGATTTTTTTTTTTTTTTTTCTTTAAACCATTAGTCAGTAATTTCCCAATATTCATTAGTAGTTAATAATAGTGACTTAATTTAGTGTTAACACAGTACTACTCATTTGTTCCCGCTTAGCCTCTGCACAGCTACGTGTGAGTTATTGAACAGTATTATAAAGTGTTAG
>CM074959.1:3616105-3638413 GCA_037577455.1 Pangasius macronema | reverse complement strand
GCCACTACAGCAATCGCAGTCCCAAGCCATTACAGTACAGCTCCCCATATGTGATCCCCAAACCATCTCCACAGCCCACAGGTGGCACCATCCCCAGCAAACCACACGAGTAAGCGTGGAAGTAAGCAGGCTAATGCAGCCAAGTAGCAAAGGAAAAGTCCATTTTCACCAAACCTAACAGAGACAATTAGATTCTTCCCTGCTTGCGATTTACCATTAATATAAATACATTTTAAAGATTTAATTGTCTGTAACATCTAGTCTACAAAAGACAGGAAAAAGGAACATTTCTATTATTTCAAGTTTACGAAGTGTAGAGAAGAATAACAATATTGTTAAGTCAGGAGCTGCTTACTGGCAGTGGCAACCGCGAAATCTCAGTTAGACGGTGGATTTTTAGATGATTCTCCAGTAATGAGCACTAAACATTAAACAAAACAGTTCCTTATTCAGTATAATCCTTTTACATTCAGCTGTACATATAATATTATAAGATTAAGATATAAGATTTTCGCTCAAAGTGTTTGAATGTGTCCAGTGACCGGAGACTCAAGGAAAGAAAAAAAAACCCCAGCCTATTTAATCTGTAATTTTCATTATCATTAACATTATTTGTAAAGTCTTAGATTTTACCGGGTCAATATCTTCATGCTTTGTTTTCTCTTTCAGCCAAAACTGAAAGGTCCGTGTTTGACCATTATCGGCTGATATGATAGTTAACTGATATTCATATACTCGTCTAATCTCAGCCAAGTTGAATATTCATCGATAGATTTTTTCACGTTAATGAACTGAACACATTATCCATTTACGTTTGCAAAAAGCGAGACGCCCCGTGAGTCTACTCAATAGGCTAAGATATATAGGCTAATAGGCTAATATCAGATAGTTCAAAACACCTGCGAAAATCATTTCCGATTAATATGTCAGTTGGCTTAGCTCTTGTTTTTGCTGGTAGGCAGCATGGAGGCAGCAAAGACTAGCAAGAGGTAGCATCGGTGCCTCACAGCACCAGGATCCCTGGTTCGAAAATGAGTTCTGGATACTGTCTGAGTTTTACATGTTCTTCCCATGTTCAAGTGGGTTTCCTCTGGGTTCTCTGGTTTCTTTCCTTTCCCGAAAGCATGTCAGCGCATGGACTGGCTACTCTAAATTGCCCCTAGGTGTGAACATGTGTGTGTGTGCATGGTTCCCAGCAATTTACTGGAGTCCTATTCAGGTTATACATTCCCTCCTTGCACCCAGTGTTCCTGGGATTCGCTCTGGATCCTCCATGACCCTGCAAGCCATGATTAAACAGAAATCCAGTAAATCACCTGAGCCCAAAATAGAGCATGTTTAATTACATGAACTGCAAGAGTAGTTCATCAAGTTCCCAGATTTTCCCAGAAAAAAAGTGTATTTTACACTGAGAGCTGGTGGATGTATATTAATGCTCCCTAACTCCAATCCTTGTTGCCAATTTCCCACTCTCATCCGAATCAGATCAAGATTATAACAATTAACTGATGACCTGATTAAATCGACGGCTTGTCCATTTAATTTTATGGATTTACAGCTCCCCAAATACACAAGGTTGTTCGTGCAGATGAACCAAGTTGATCAACATATGACATCATCAAAATGGAATTGCTGCCACGTCCTGACGACAGTTTTAAGGTCCTAAAATATGTTTGGTTGCTACACAACCTATTAAGCGTGAGTGAAGCCATAAAAGGTAGAGAGATATAATTAGAACCTAAAGCTGGACACATTTTACACCAATTTAGCAGTTGCTATGAGACTGAAGTCTGCAACCAGGTAGGGCAGATAAAGATTATTTTTAGTCATATATAGATGGAATAAGAAAAATAAAAATAGACAATCATCACTAGGCGTTGCAGAAAAAGCTCACATGATAATAGAAATCATTATGATGAGCAATTTGAGTGTGGATGATTCACACATCCAGGATCTCGAAAAAGATCTTCGTGCTAAATACAGAACGCACAATAATGTTAACTTTTGTCAGATCAACAACATATATATATATATATTTTTTGTAATTTCTAAAATGCATGAAAATGGTGAGAGGTGAAATTGGCAATTGTCAGCTAGACAAATACTTTCCTTGCACTACTAACAGATGACTGCGTTTTGTTGTTTATTCCATTTAATGGCCAAGAATGATGTTTGGATTAGCAAGAAAATAGCAGAGAAATGGAAACAAATACTGGGTTTAGGAGCAAGACGAATGAGAAACTGCGAAACCTTATAGAGCTGCGTTGAGCAGGAAAAGTACATTTGTATCTATCAAAAAGAAAAAGGAAAAGAAAACACGTTCTTATATTCCACAGCAGACCAGCAGTGCCACCTTATGGATAGAAGACTGAACAAACCCCAAGTGTGTTCACAGTAACACAACCATCACCGCAACTCACCATTACTGTGGACTGCTTATTTTTCCAGCCATTCCTGGAATTCGATTCTCCAAAAAAACACAACCAGAAGACTTGACTTCGCTTGCAATTTTATTGGAATAATAACCATGAAAGAATGCACGTGCACTCTTGTGTCTTGAAGAGAACGGCTTCAGACAGCATGGACAGTGTCCGAGGACCAGACGTATTAGACGCTCGTGCCGCATGCACTGGCTTCCACGTGAGCTCAAAGCGCACTGATTAAAACTTTCCCAATGAGTCAAAGGCACTTCAATAAATATAAAAAATAAAAATTCATATATATACAACACTGATGAGGAGGTTCATATATTATTCGTGCAGGAATTGGATGACAGGATAGCCTGTCTGTACAAAGTCTGCAAATTGTAACGAATGTGTATGTGAACGTGACACAAGGTTTGGTGTATGGTGTTACACAATGACATGTTGCTCATAAAACCCAACACAATATAATTCAAATCAATGTTAATCTTAATGTCATTTAAAAATCTTGAATCCTCCTTTATATCTGAAAGTGGCTCCTGGTGGAAAAGTAGTGGTTTTACAAACAAAATATGGGTTATGTTTCTGTCATAAATCAGCAATAGATGTATGTACGTGTTGAAAAAAAGAAAATTAACAGTATATTTTATTGTGCTGGTTAAAATTAGAATTACTGAGAAATTTTTGTCTTTCTATTTTCTATTTCTTGGAACGTGCTGACTGACACACACACACACACACACACACACACACACACACACACACGCAAACATAAAACGTCCATATAACAGGGTTCTTGGAGAACTAAAAATTCCAGACTTTTCCGTAGTTTTTCCAGATTAGTACATTTTCCAGAATTTTCTTGCTCATCTGTAACTGTCATTCGTTGTATTAAAGGGAAATTCATCAAGGGAGCTGCATTAGTGCAGAAAAGAAAAGCGTGTCTATAGACAACAGATTTTTGAGTCTACGCTCACCGGTCACTTTAATAGGAACACCTGTACGTTTATGCAGTTGTCCAATCAGCCAACCATGTAAGAAGACTCATGTAGCTGCAGGTCAAGAGCTTATTGTTGTTAATATTAATGTTCGAAGAGAATGGTGCGAAAAACAAAAAACATCCAGTGAGCAGCAGTCCTGTTTGCCAAAACGGCTTGTCGATGAGAGATTAGAGAGGAATGGACAGATTGGTTTTGACCTGACAGGAAGTCTACAGTTACTCTTTACAACCGTGCTTAGCAGAAAAGCATCTCAGCATGCACCGCATGTTGAACCTTGAAGAGGACAGACTACAACAGCAGTTTCCGCCCACAGAACAACCGGATGACAGATCACTGGAGGTTTTTTTGGTTTTTCGCACCACTCTGTGTAAACTCTAGAGACTCTAGAGTTGTGCGTGAAAATGGCGGATCAGCAGATGAGCTGCTGCCACATGATTGGCTGACTGGATAACTACACGAATGAGCACCTATTAAAGTGTGAAATGAAGGTGTATATTTCATATACATGTTCCATGTAAGCGAAAAACCCTGTTCCAGATTAAAAGACTCACTATGACTACATTTATTACAGGATCGTGTGTATTGTGAGAGCAAAAAAAAAAAGTGCAAAGCGTTCATTCGAAAAACAGAAACAAATGCAAACAGATAAATGCTCTGGCACTTAATGGCATTCTGGCGGTGAATTTACCACAGATGTTATACTACAGCTCAGAGACTGAAGTGTTTCCATGACACTGAAAGAAAAAAAGAAAGAAAGAAAGACAGAAAGGATGAAAGAAAGAAAATCCACTCCAAATCAGTCTCCAGGTTTCCGTTTGAGTCTTTTAAGAAAGTCTTGCCTCCTTTTTTCCTCAAGGAGCTGTTGAATTCTTTTATTCTGCGTTCTCTCTCGGAAGGATACTCGCTTTTTAGGTATAAAGTAGTTCTGGGTGACGTCGTTACCGTTTACAACTTTGTACGACACATCGATGGAGTTGTTCTCCTTTCTGTCTTCTGATATATGAAGACTTACTACAGTCGGAAGACTTGTGCTAGTGAACCTGGACTGTGTTGACATCGTAACCGAATTTACGGTTACGACAACTTCAGTGGTGGCTGGTAAAAGTTCCTCGAACCCAGACGTGGACTCTGAGACCTCCTCGATGATATCGACTCTCCAGGGTTCCGTGATTTCCTCCTCCTCGTCGGATGAGGTGCTCGGGCCGTCCGTTTCCTCCAGGATGGAGCTGGTGGTGCTGGGAAACGCAGTTCCTCGGCTCAGAGTTGTTGTGTATCTCCAAGGCGTGGAGGTGCTGCTAGGTCTGGAGGTGGAGATGTGGATGATGGGCTGTGTGGTGTGGAGATGGTGAGAGTGTGGAGGTGTAGCAGCGGTGGTGGTGATGGTGGTGTAGGTCAGGTTAAGACTTGAGGTGAAGTTGCTTTCGTTGCAGGATTTGCAGCACATCTGCTTGTAGCGAGGGTTCGAGCAGTATTTACTCAGCATCTCCATACGACAGAAGACTGACTTGTCGCCTTTACAGCGCACTCCTAGAACACACACACACACACACACACACACACGATAAAATACAGATTAGAACAAACATTCTGGAGCAATAGGAAATTACATGTGCAAGAGAAAGCATGATTTACCAGAAGAGGGAGGAAAAAGGAATGGGGAAAAAAAAGGGGGAAAAAAAAGGAATTTTCACGTGCGCTCAACTAAACAAATCAGTACTGGAGTCGAAATATTCAACTTTACTTGACCTTTTATTCCTTAATCCTTGTAGATGTGGCTGACAAGAAGCCATATGAATAACAATCGGTCCTTGTCAAATATACACCACGTACAATACAACACTTTTTTTTTTTTGTTCGCAATACAATGTACAATGTAAACTGTTTAAAAATGTTACATCATTCACAGTTTGGTAAACACTTTGGTTAAACACTTCTTCAGACCATCCAAATTTTCGGAAAATGTAAATAATAAGACTTCGTCGTAACAAATAAGGAATGGCACATCATAAGATACACGTGGAGAATCGTGTCACGGAAAGGGCAGAGACGGTGCGGGTCAAGGATCTCAAAACGAGTGCGTTCGTCTGGAATGGAGATTCACCTTCAGCAGGTTACGAGTGGATCGACTGTGCTCCTGCGTCGGCCATATTGGCTGACAGGTTACATACATGCATCACGTTTTAATCCAGAACCATCGACAATACATTACAGAAGAAGGCAAGGTGAAAATGTATGCGTTTTTTTTTTTAAAAGGATGAAATGTGCCTGCGAAGGACTGCTGTTATGCACTGTGCTGGCTGTGAGGTGATATGGACATACTGACAATGTGCTGTAAAACAATCCACCGTCTGTAGGTGATGCTCTTGTATTCCAGGTGTGTGTTTCTAAGCATGTGTGTGTGTGTGTGAGAGAGAGAGAGAGATCCATACACTACAAGAGCCTCTTGTCATTCTTGACCTTTCTTACTCTGGGATTTTGAACAACAAAAAAAACCCAAAACAAAACAACAAGAACGTTGAATATCTCTGGAGAATACCCTGAATATCTCAGCCTCTACAATCGTCTTGAATGCTAATACTTCACAGGCTATAAATCTTGCTCAGTCATGTTACAAACTATATAGACATCAAGTACAATATAACTTTTTGTTTGTTTTTTTTTTTTTTGTTAATCGCATAAGATGGAAATCATAACAGTCATTAAGGTCATTGAATATACGTATCATCCTATAACTGATATATATCTATATATATCGGAGTCTATAAAATATAGATGTACCACACGTTAGAGAACATTGCATGTGTTACAGACCAACAGTCGTGACAGAGCGATTAGAAGCGTGATGACGTGATGACGTGATTCCTTTAGCTGTAAACATCCGTTGTGGTCCTGGTTAAAATCGCGTTTCCTCTAGCTGCCCCTTTTCAAGCTTTCATGGAGACACGGAGCAAAAAGATGTGTCCCGTAAATCCCGGATAAGGCGTAGGTTCTTCATATAAATGCAAAGAATTCTTTAAAGAAACTATGTGATGAACCATGAGGTATTTGATCGTCCTGTGGATCCGATATGGAGTCGAGACATGAAGAAAAGCAGCAGAAAACAACAGTGAGTTCATCGTAATGTTTCATCGTAACACCCCGCTCTCTTTCCTCGTGGTCTGTAACACGGATTTATCAATTAAACACTGTAGGTTTATATTTAAAAGACTATTCAAGTTAATATGTACAAAAATACAGGATTACAATATAACAGTCAAGATGGCCGGGCCTCTTGACCCATACCTTATTTTCTGTTTGTTTTTTTTTAAATATATATACTGATTTAAATCATATACTATATGCTTATAATATAATACAAACCACCTCAAAGGGATCACCAGACTGTTGTCTCGTAGAACTCCTATACAAGAAACCTTCCTAGCCTATGACAGGCGCTCATCACTTTACAGCCACCTTCCTCACTGCCCGTTACACCTTGAACCCCTGACCCTTGACGACCTGATTGATTCGGAGCCCGTGTGGGCTGTAAGAGGAGGAGAGCCGGGTAAAAACAGCCCCTAAACTCCTTAAAGAGGAGCAAGAGGAGAGGGAGAGATAAGCAGCAGGCTCCAGAGAGCAAGAGCAAGAGCAGTCAAGGCAGAGTGTAGCACAGCCAGAGGGCCAGAGAGAACGCCAGGTGGCAGGCAGGAGCAGGCGCGGTGCACACGGCCGCCTGGCCGCTGGAGAGAGGACGTTTACTTGAGGAGATCTTGGGCGCCGGGAACTCGGGGTCTGCTCTGGAAAGCCACTGGATCAGGAAGTTCCCCTTATCATCTGTAGAAAGGAAAGGAAGAGAAAGAGAAAGCCAGTTAAAATGGGGAATTATCATACATGGCCGAGACGTGGTGCGTGCTCGGAGATTTATTAGTTACTGATATCATGTTGCTTTTGTGTTTTTTTTAAACGAAGAAGATGGAGAATTTAAGCTCTCGTTTGTTTTTCGTTTTAACAGCTGTTTCCTCTTTACGAGGCATGTGTGGAGGTGTGGGAGAACCCGTCAGATGTTGCTGGATCTGAATTCTGGCCAAAAATGACAAAAAAATCAGGTTGTGGCCAAACTAGGGATTTTATGTCCTGTTTATAACATATGTTGTGACGTCAGATTGAAGCAAACATAAATACAGTAGAGTTCTGACAACAATGTAGGAATCTGTTTTTAAATTCAATTTAAACTTTAAATTTTTGAAATTCGTTTTCTAAAGTTTTGACAAAAATTACGCTAGGTAGATAAGGAGCCAGTTTAGCAAGCATGACTGCACAACTGGCTGTAGGCTATGAATCTTATTATATATATAATATCATTATTATATTAGTGAAGCGAGAGAGATGTTTAGAGCTACTCACTTGGACATGGCACCAGTTGACATCTCCGGATGTTTTCTGGCTTCGTGTCCTTACAGATGCCGATGGTGTTATCAGCAGTGCTGCACATGACCTGCCGCTCCTGCGTTCCATTTCCACATGTGACGGAGCACTGCGAGCACACAAAAACAGGCACATGAAAAAATGGCCGCAGTCTCTAACATTCATATCATCCACTCTTTATCTGGCTAAGATGCACAGACTCACCAGGGACCATGGTCCAGTTCTCCACTGAGCAGGACAGAGGTGCCGATTACAGGAGCGCCGGCTCTCGGGCCGATCATCGCCGCAGTATTTGGAGTTGACGGTTTTGTGTGTGCCGTCTTCCTGAGGCCTCACACAGCGCACAGGCCGAGTCTGAGTCCCCGTCTTACCACATGACTTACTGCACTCCTCCCAGTCTCCAGTCACCCAACTAAGACACACACGCACACGCACACACACACACATATACAGACTTTACCATTCCATCTGTGACGATACTCCTAGTTTGGGCCAAACTACTCTCCAGGATAGTAATGCTTACATGGGCTCGGAGCACTGTTTCACATTGCAGGCGCGACTGATGGCACGGGGTTTGGGGATGTTGGCGCAGAACGTGCGGTGCACCATTTTGCCATCTGACTTCCTGCGACATCCGAATCGTGTATACTGCTTACCTAAAACACACGGCCAGGCAAACTCTATTCAAGCATCACTGCTCATAGACATTAATCTGATCTTTTATTTTTTACCGTAGCATACCTCCACCACACGGCTTGGAGCAGTGAGACCATTTCTTCAGAGCCCACTCGAAGTACACTACGTCATCCTGAGGTAAGCTGTTCTCCATAGATGATGATGGATCCTCTGGTAGAATGTACTTGTAGGACAGAGTGACTTTAGACATACCTTGAGACTGGACCTGGGGAGGAAAAACCGTTAAGAATCTGCTCAGATTCGCCAACAGCAAGAAATAGCAGTGCTTTGACAAGTTCTTTGACTTAACATTTAATTGTTTTTATTTTAAAATATATGTCTAAATGTTTTAGATTTTATTCTATATCTGAACACGGGACCCTGGCGGCTAAGGATCCGTCACTGCCGTCGGCTGGTACGGCGTGTTCCTGGGCGGGGAACCAACCCAGCCACTGGGAGTGTACTCTCAGTGCCGGTCCCAAGCCTGCATAAAATGGGAGGGTTTCGTCAGGAAGGGCATCCGGTGTCAAACCTCTGCCAAATCAAACATGCGGACCAGTGATCTGCTGTGGCAACCCGTCATGGGAGCAGCCTAAAGAACAACAACTACATCTATATCTATATCTAAACGCCATCTATATAGAAAATAGAAAAATCGAAAGGACCAGGGGATGGGAGTTCATCACATCATATTACAGTCATCAGTGAATTTGTATGACCTGGATTTATTTCTACAGGTCATTTATAGAAGGTAAAATACAGACTAATCTTTCTAGGTGCACGCATGCATAGTTGGAAATATGATGGTTTCTGATGGTACCAAAATCCCAGTGATATTCCAGTAATAATTACATTGCCCCGCCTCCACATGTACAACTAATCCAATCCAAAAAAGGCTTAAAACCTTAATGTTATGTTATGTTATGACGATTTGTAAGAATGTACAACAGATTTTTAATGTCAAACTGTTCAAACTCCCCACCAGTAATTATTTCCACAAACATCACCATCTGGAGTGTTACACACAATCACTCTCATTACCATGATGAGGGCTCCGTATCTCAGCGGGCCTGTGGTCTGAACCGTTTCCATGTCATCATTGTTGGTATACTCCCAAAGCACACCTTTCTCAATCACTGATCTGGTCTCAGGAAACTCGCCCTCATCGTTCAGGAATAAGTCGTCGGTGGCTTGGTTCTTCACCGCTAACGAGAAAAGAAAAAAAAACGCCAACCTTACAGCCGCAACTCTCAGTGCAGCGTGACTCATGATTTAAAAAAATAAAAAAATTCAACAAGGAGAAACAAAGATCAGTCTTGGTTAAGTTGTGATTTGGGTGGTTGGAGAAATGGAGATAAATCAACACAATGAGAGGCATTACTTTCCAGACGTCCGGATGTTTCTCAGGCGAGCTGGAATGAATAAAGTTTTCGATGCCAAGAAGAGCCTATCAATAACAAGCAGTGGGAGGCCAAACACTCAAACTCTTGAGTTATGAGTAGGAGAGTTTTCAGAATGAATCATTTAAGGTGAAGCTTCTTACCCAGAATATGAGGAGATCCTTTAAACTCCTGGATCAGGACATGCCTCGCTCCTCTGGGAATTTCCAGGATCTTCAGGAAACCTGAGTGTTTATTTTAGAAAGTCATCAGGAAGCTACTTATGAGGAAACAGGTCTACAAAACATTCAAGAATGTTTTTGTTGTACCAGAAACGGGCATGCATTAGGAAATCTAGAAGTTGTTTTCCAGACACTGATCCAGCTAGGAGCTGGAATTACAATGTTAATGGCGCCGCACCATTAAAAGTTAATTCTTTTTATTGGGCTCTGGTTAGTTTTGCATGGTTCTTAGAAATCTAGCTTTAGACACAATGTCTACTTTTATGCCAATTAATACAAAAGGAGCTTTAAAAGATTAAACCTTCCAAACCTAGTAGATTTTGCAAAGTGCAAAATCAGTAGCTGGTTGAGGTATTCGTTATGACCATGAATTGTAAAACTTGCGTATGTAAACAACTTCATTACATTAGATAAAAGAATTGTCATATCATGTGCAACTTCAATTTTTCCCAAGAGTTTCTCCGCTAATTTGCACCACACACACTAATTAACATATATATATATAGGGTTAATTCAGAGTAGCCAATGCGCCTACTGGCATGTTTTTGGGAGGAAACCCAACGAGAGACAAGACACACAGAGAGAACATGCAAAGCTTAGGATTGAATCGAGAACCCTGGAGCTGTGAGGCAGCAACACAACACATAAATTCAAATGCGTTCAAATGGTTGATTCATGTGGTGTAAAAGATTTCGAAGCAGCATCTCATATGGCCAGACACCTGCTCACCTGGCTTCCTGGTGCTCCGAGTGAAGTTGCCTTTGACGATCTTGCAGGTGGAGTTGTTCCCTCCGCACACACCGCACTTATCTTCCTCCAGCTCAGAGGCGATCACATTATCACAGCCCACTTTCTGCACAAACATCAGTGTGGCCATATATAAAGCAGAAAGTCCAAAGTCAATTCCCGCAGTGCTTTATGAGTGTGTCTTCATAACAAAGAGAATCTAATCTACTACTCTACAGACTAGGCCAGGGGTTCCCTGCCTTCCCTGCTAAGCCAACTTTCATTTTGCTACTTGCTGTTGCCTTCTACACATGCCAAATCAAAATTTCCAGGATATTTCATCATTGTTCAAGAAGCAGAGGGCTCACGATCTATCTTAGACTGCAATTTGATGTGTTCAGCTGTGCTATTTGTTTAACTAGACTAATGAACTAGAAAAAACCTGCACTAATCAGCCGTAACACACTTTGAACAGCATTGCAATCACACTAATCAGGAAAAGTTGGAGAACTGCGACAGAATCGAAATCCCAACAACTAGGGAAGGAAAGATGAGAGGGAAGGCATAATGGAAGCAGGAAATGACACACAACAGACCTTGCCTTTATAGGAAAATAATCCACACCAGGGTAATGTGAAGCAGAAGTGGATTATTTTCCATTCCTTTTATACCACAGCAGATGGCCAGTGATCGCACATTTTAATCAATTAATGAACATCACAATGTAGTGTGTACGATAGTGAATGGAATATCGTCGATATTATTAGTAAGGGAGTGGTCGGAGAGCAAAAAGAAAGATTTGAAGTTGATAAGTCAGAAAAAAAAAAAACCCACAGCTTGTAAAACTGAAATCCCAAACTCCTCTGTCCTGACAATACTAAATATTCCTAACATCTGACACTGGAGACTCCTTCCATGAATGTCAAATAAACATCTCCTTACAGAAAGCTTCCCCATGTTAGGTTTAGATTATGTGGAGTGTCTGCCATATGAGTCCCTGTGAATGAGACGTTACTATAGAAACGATAACGTATTAAAATGAATGCATTAAAATAAACCTGTGATTTATGTTACAACTAATGACAGAGCTGCTGGTACAGAAAACGAATCCACACCTTCTGACCAATCAGAGTCAGGAACTCAACCACGCTATAGTATAAGCGTTTGCTTATTATTATTATTATTATTATTATTATTATTATTATTTTCCCAGTAGCCAAAGAGCTGAAAGCCTTCTGTAGCGTCCTCCATGTGTTTTTCGATTTTATGGATTTGGTTTATGAAGTGCTTTTTTTTTTTATTTCTTTTTTTAGGTAGTTTTTTCTGTCTCTGTGATCAGCAGATAAAGAAATGCCAAATGTTACTGCCAAAAAAAAAATCATTAAATGCAGCCCAAAATCATTAAAGCACTTAAGTGCATACTCTTGACTCAACTAGCATTAATGCCCCCCGCCCCAGCCACCTTTGCCAAACGACTCCTACGCTTTTGGAAATATGAGACGAAAAGAGAAGCAGGGAGGAGCCAAGGATAGCCAGCTGAGATTTATTCTATTAGGTCTGACATTCTTCATTTGATAGCACTGGAGGGGATGCATTCCAGTGATGGAATGAGTGTCTGCGGTCAGTGTGTGTGTGTGTGTGTGTGCGCGTGTGTGTTTATGTGTGGGTTACCTCGCACTCTCCTCTCACACACACGCTGTAGGGATCCTTATAGGAGCAGCGCGTGCCATCGTGTTGGTAGGAGAAGTACCCCTGGTGTAGAGGACAAAGAAATCTAACCGTTATCTCCAACGTAGCGAGGAGTCGATGGTCGAAACACACACACACACACACACACACACACGAAGAGCAAAGTGTCTTTAGACATGGTGGAATATAGAAACAGGAGTATAGAAACCACTTTTTAGCTTGAAACTAGCTAAGGAGGTTTTTAGCTAAAAGCCTCTGTCACAGAAGACCCATGAGACTCAGAATTAGACTCTTAGGCACCCTGAAAACAGGTAACCTGCCTCAGAACCACCTTGTTAACGGCAGTACAGTAAAAACAGCACCATTCTGTGGCTATGAAAGGGTACCGCTAACCACTGGTTACCTAAATACCATCTAATAGTTCTCGTCAGAGTAGGACTACCTTTTTGTCTCTACAGTAACGAGGGATTATCGTAAAGGTAAACAGATTTTTGAGATCCATTCAACGTTCACTCCTTCCGTTCCCAGAGTCAGGGCATAATATTTGTCTTGCATTCCCTTCACCTTGCACAGAAATTCAAATCCAATCCATGAACCATCCCTCGGACCGGAATAATAATAATGACTCAACCAAATCAAACAGTTATCA
Source organism: Pangasius macronema (assembly GCA_037577455.1). NCBI lineage: Eukaryota > Metazoa > Chordata > Actinopteri > Siluriformes > Pangasiidae > Pangasius > Pangasius macronema. The sequence continues at coordinate 3,625,225 of CM074959.1, read as the reverse complement.
TAACCCATAATTCGAGCGGCAGAAACAGCCAAGCGCAGTTGTTCTCAATTCTAAGCAGTGGTACTCTTACAGCATCAAAAGAGAGCCTTTGTTCAGACAGACAGACAGACCGGCAGACAGACAGACAGACAGATTCCGTCTTCCTTTTCGCTTCTGAACTTCTGTTGCCTTGGTATTGCCCATTATGTAACAAAGTATTGATGTCGGCTCAGTATGAAATTCTCCAGACTTCCCAAAGGGCAAGAACCCAAGCTTTAAAGAGCCAATCGAGCTTGTAGTCTTTGTTCATCACAAAGGACTCTTTTCTCTATGTTATCTAGAAATACGCCTGACAAACTAAACACTCTGAACTGCATCCTGACTTTCTGATATCCTATTTTCTAGAATATGTTAAAACACTGTAATTAAACAGGACAAGCTAATGGTACATGGAGCACCTCAGGAATGCAAACACAAATTTCAGAACAATAAAGAAAAGTTGGGACAGACTCATCGAACCTGGACAGCTGAAGACTGGAAAAAGACTAGGCAACATTTTTTCCAGTCTTCAACTATCCGTTTCTAACTCGGACACGGGTGACATTGGAGTCTAAGGACAAGAACCGACTGTCCTTACCTTATACTACACCAGAAGCCCGATTTGTAGCCCATCTGCTTCAAGGTTCGCCATATTGTACATCCTGAGATGCTTTTCTGCTCACCACAGTTGTAAAGAGTGGCTGTTTGAGTTACCATAGATTATCTTTCAGCTTTAACCAGTCTGGTCAGTCTGACATTTCTCATCAACAAGGTGTTTCTACCCACAGAACCGCCTCTCAGTGGATGTCTTTTGTTTTTCGCACCATATACTCTAGAGACTATTGTGTGAAAATTATAGGAGATCAGCAGTTTCTAAAAAAAATTCAAACCACCAACAACCATGCTATGGACAAAATCTTTCCCCATTCTGATATTTCATGTGAACATGAACACGAAGCTCTGGAGCTGTATCTGTATGATTCTATGCACTGTGTTACTGCCATGTGATTAGTCCAAATATATATCTGCAATACAACAATATATCATAACCATCATTTGATATAATTTGATGTCCTAACTCACGGTCAAAATGTTCATATGGCAGCCATTGGTGCTTGGTCCCCTGGTGCTCTAAATGCGGATCCCACATCTTGCACTGCTCCTCTCGGAAATCGGCAAGATCCTTGGCACACTCCTCAGTGTTACACAGCTGGAACTCATAGTTGTTTCCATAGCATGTGCGCCCACCATTGGCCGGGCTGAGAGAGAGAGCAAAGAGAGGCATATAAGGTGTGACATACCCACAGAAACAACATGAAGCCCTTATAAAAATTTGGATCAGTAACATGTAATCTACTTGTGTCAAGCGCAATAATAATTTATTACCAGTTTCACAACCAAGATAAAAATATCCCAACTGGGCCTCTACTTTAATTACCAGTGGTGAGCCATGCATTGTAAACTTAGGTCTCCATTTAGAGTCTATGCCTAAGATAATTTTTAAATCGATAGATCACAGCGTGGACATTATACACTACAGAGCTTCAATATGCAACTGGCATAAAATGAAATGAAATTCAATTTTATTTATATAGCACTTATAACATTAGACATTGTTATGTACAAAGCAGCTATACAGAAATCCGGATGTAGATTTAGTGATGAGGAACTAAAGCTAATGAGCAAGGCAGAGGCGCCGGTGCTAAATTTGACTAGAATCCATCTGAAGGGACATACACTAGCATGGCTAGCATTGCTACTTGAGGCTGCTAGCTTGGGCATGGCAGCAGGTTAAGAGTGTGTGTTAAGAGTGGCTACATAAATCAAGGCTAATAAATCGCTAGGTTACTGCTTGTGCTCGTATTCAGTTACATTTCCTGGCCATCCAGAAGGCTAGATTGACATGAGTGGTTGATTCCAGTGTCACTTCCAAGGTTCACATGTGAAAGGCTTTCTGAAACCTTAACCAATGTCCACCTCTTTTACCTATTTGTCACTAGCTACTATTTAACAGTGAAATGAGACCACAGCATATGTACATGTGATTATTAGTTTGCAGGAATTTTCTGATTGCCTACAATAAAGGGGTCCAAACTATAACCTGTAGGATATTTGCAGCCATTTTCGAGCAAACAAATTTTACAACCGGGTGATAATTCTAAAACGATATTACATTTTTATTGACATTGTACGAGGTTCGGAGCAGGAAAGGGGGTCCCAACAATTCAATTATGTTCATTTTACACGTTAATTATACATTAATCGTACCAAGATTTAAGTTTGACTCACAGCATCAACTAAACAAGAGGATTTCAGTCATGTTCACAAAATGAATATTTCTGAGAGAAGTGTGGCAGTTTCTCTAATGAAGGAATTTAATATAATATTAATAGACAATATGAACCCAAATGTCATGCACTGGTGCAGAAAGAGAACAGAATGTGAAACAGCTGAATGCTAGCCTGGTACTTAGTGCTAACCAAGTGTAAAAAAAAATGCTACAAGGACTAGCTGAACTTGTAGTCCAGAATGGAAAATCATTTGCAGAAGACTTTATAAAGAAGTGCCTGATGAAATCCATCGCTATAATGAGCCTGGAAAAGATGCGAGAGTTTAACAAGATTGGTCTTGTAAGAAACACAGTTGCTTGGTAAATCTAAGATTTGTCAACCAAGTATGAGGCAAGGCACATGCATTTGATCTAATTTTTATCCAATTTCGTGTGCTGACAGCAGTGATGCCACAGACACAAGCTCAGCGTGCCACCAGCTGCTCCCACTTCCAGGATTCTACAGGAGCTTGGAAAAATCCCGATTTCCACTAATGAGGTGCCACGCTGAACGAATGTTCAGTTTGTCTGGCTCCAAATACAGTATATATGTGAGCAAACATTTTGTCTAATTAGGCTGAACAGGAACCCGACTGAGATCCAAGATAACTCACAGACACCTTTTACGATGTGCTTGGAATCTCCACAACAAGACTTTCACCTACTGACTTGACAGCAGTTCTTCAGTTCCAGGCACAATATTACGGTTCCCATTAAAATGATCAACTAGTGAGTGAAATCTACGAAAACCTTTACTTACACAAAGTCAAGCGTTCAAGCAGAAATCATTTCAAACTCACCTATTCCATATTTATTTCTCAATCTGTCCGCGACCAGCAAAAAAACCCAAACATCTGGACACTTCTGTCCTACAAGACTCTTCAGGTTCCCCTTTGCACTACATAATGAATAGTGTAAACATTTCCATCTGTGCGCTTGTGAGGGAGGCCTGAGTGCAAAAGCAGGCAGCGGTGTGAAAGTGTATACTAACATGGGATTGTCACACTGGCGGGTGCGGAAACGGACGCCTCCTCCACAGGTACGTGAGCAGGAGCCAAACTTAGTCCACTGCCCCCAGTGTCCATCCTGCCTGAGGATGTCCGACGTCAGCTTGATACAGTGACCCTTAAAGCAGTTCTGCAGAGAAAAGAGTAAGAGGGTAATTGGACATGTTTATAACCTTTGGTTAAGCTAAGGCTCTGTAACGACTGAAGTGCTTTCCCAAGAATCTGAAGTATATCGCTAATATCTGCTACCTTTCCTGCAGCACACTTGGTGCCGTCAATGGGAGGGCCTTTCTTGGTCTTGCAGAAGAACGGGTTCTCAGGATGGCTGCACCACAGCTGCTTGCATGGGTCGTAGGTGCTGTACTAAAAGAAACAGTCAATGCTCGCAATCACACATGCAGCTTGCAAGGCTAGAATACAACCAGACCTAACTCTGAAGAGGAATTGTGTCTAGTCCTACTGTGAACTTGTAGAAACCATCAAACGGTTCCACGTTGCCAACATTTTTCATTATTGAATTATTGCTGCTCAAATTGTTTGAATTCATCTACTTCAAAACTGTTTTTAATCTTACTGAATATTTTTTTTCCTGCCATTTCAGTAGGGAATATTCTATATATAGACTATAAATATAGTTATGTGATGTTAATTCCATCCTTGTGTAATGTTAGCTATGTCACAAATGCATCTTATACAACTTCAGGAAAAAAAAAAAATCGAGTCAAGACTAATGATCAAAATAGTTCTCATGTGAGACTGGGGTAAGGGGGTGTGGCTTCCAGGGGTGTCAGTTAATATCAGCGAGTTCAAAACACCTCTGCAACTATCTACTAATACGGCGACTGGTTGTGTTCCTATGAGTGCGTAATAGTTGCTATAAATGCTGAACATAATGCGTAGTAGAATTTTTTAACACTCCCATTCAATATTCACTCAGTAATACTGTCCAAGAGTACAGCAAAAGATTAACAGGTGGGAAGAATAAGTGTCAGTCTGGTCATATGTTTGAGTGTGGAGGTCAGCGTGATGTGTCTCACTCACCGCTGTGCACATCATGTAACCCATGCCAAAGTCAAAGCGACATTGCTCGTTCATGGAGTAATGGAGACCGGGCAGCTGAGGCAGGGACGGCCACTCGTGATCGAAGGGGTCATCACGCAGACAGTCGTAGGTACTGCAGGAAACACACCATCATGCTGAGCTTTCTCATTAATAAACAAATGTCCAGTGACTCTCTTAATCTCCTGGCTCATAATTCAGATATTCACCGAATATTATTCAGTAAAATACTATGTGACATTAATAAGAAAGGTGTGAAGTTATGAGAGTGAGCGTAAGGCCCTGCCAGTTAAAAGGGTTAAATGTATGATAGTATTAAGTGAGACAGTTTTTCAGACTGAGCACGTGTATGTTTTTTGGTACTCGTCATCTAGTATCATGTGGTATGGGATGTTGGTATCAGGGCATTTCATTTTTTTTAACAATTACGACTAAATGAGCAAATGATCAGATTGTCAAATTATCATGGTGAGAATCCAAGAACTTCAATCTTCTTGGATTTCTGCCACTAAACCTTTCCTTTCTTCCATTTCCCTATTCTTTCTTTGTGTACATTCCCATAACTCTTTTACTTTTACTGTCATTTCCTCTTTCTGCATTAATGTACACAGACCCACGGACTGCCTTCCAGCTTCCTAAAACTTAACGGCCACCTCGAAACCAAACTTAACGGCTCATTGTCGACACCTGCATATTATCCTCGGAGTTCTGTGAGCAGTAAACTGGAGGGATGGGCTGTAATCTAATGGCTGTACAGTGCGTGTGGAGTCTCACTTGAGGTATTTGCTGAGCTCTTGCTGGCTGCAGCGGGACCAGTGGAAGCGGTGGAAGGCCGCCTGCACCAGCGGAGCCATGATGCTTCCCATCGGCACCTCGTCTCCGCACTCGTTACCCTGTCCGTCATGTTCCATCCCTAATCTGACCATTCCAATTGTGTGTGTGTTCGTGTTTGTATGTGAATCAGACATGTGTAAGGTTGTGAATTAAGTTAGACTGTACGTAAGAGACGACTAACGCATTTAACCCCGGAATTATCGGCACCCTTCAAGAGACATGGAATTGATTCAATTTTTCCATTCCATTCAAGTGGACAGCCTGTTTACTTTCCTTCTAACAAAGGCCTTTCTCTTTAATAATACATTCTGGCAGAATTATTGACACCCCAAAGATTAGAAGATCATTGCTCTTAGGCTCCATGTACTATATTGTTGCATTTGACCATTTCTTGTGTCCCCAAGGTATAGTGCTACATTCGACTGAAGGTCACAACTTGCAATGTCTGACCTGACTAGAAAAAAAACAAAGAAAACACCCCGTCAATTTGGAATTCGTACTCAGAAACTTAGGATGGTCTCCGAGTTCAGCAAGTGACGTCAAATCAACATGGCTGCTCACAGCATTAACAGTAAACAAAGCAGCAGGTCTTACCTTTAAATGAGTTTTGCTGTATATACCAGTATTTGCTTTAGATCAGTCAACATACAGACATCTTTGCTTGTGAACTCTATAACACCGAGTATACTGTAAACCGTATTTCACTGTTTTGAGGAGGTCACTGCTTACAGTAAGCTGGCTAGCATGTCGCTAACGAAACGAGAAACATGTAGGCATCTACATTTATAGCTTGAATGCACAGAGGTCGAAAATGACGTAATTCATTATTCCGAATTCACACTTCTGAGGTAAGTCGAATGCAGCGTAAATATAAGGATGGTGAGGGGGCACAAAGAATGCAAAGATCAGTTTCAAGAAACTGCACAGTTTTGTTTGTATCTGTCCATTTTCAAAAATCACCCACCTATTAAAACCCTGACATAGGAGTTCTCTGGGCTACCTCTAATTTGAGCTTGATTTGGTGCTGAAATGGTTTGTAAATGATTCTTAAACATAAAAAAGGATTTAAAGTCTTACAATTAGGACTGCCTGTCCCATTTTTGAGTTACTTTGAGCCTTAATATTTTCCCAAGTTGAGTTATTTTGAGCCTTAATATTTCTTGTGAACATGATCTCTGATGTCCAGAGCTTTATGAAAGAAAAGAAGGAGCCTACATACACCCACGCTAACCCTAAAACGCAAAGAGTGTGCACAGGACAGAGTACTCGGTGGTGTTTTCGTCTGCTCTTACCATCCTCATGGTTCAGAGTGCAGCTCCTCACTGGGTGACACATGCCTGTCACTGGAGCATAACCTATACACACACACACACACACACACACACACACACACACATAAACAAACAGACAAAGAAAGAGAAAAAAACAAGTAAGGCACTATAGGGACTGTATACATTACACACTGACTGTATATACAGTATATTGGCTATACTGTGTTTGTTTTGGGGTGTGCTGTATCAGGCAGAAATACCCTGCATGCCCGTTGGTCCAAACTCTTGTCTGGTAAGGAAGATGGCATGATCGTGATACTCTGCATCGTTCTCGTCCTCTTTCTGTTGCAGAAAAGCCCAGCGACACACATTCTCCAGACTCTGAGATGGGTTCCCTAGCTCAATCAGTCCCATGGACTAAAAATAGTGAACACAGAACCAGGGTTAGCACCGCAGCATTATATTCACTATGCTTTTAAACAGCGAAAAATCGATAATATGATTATATGATAACGTAATCAATAATAATGTAACTAGGTGGCTTTAGTCTTCTAGATTAGTTGACCATAACATAACCTCTTGTCGTTCACGAGCCCCAAGTATGTCTCAGGCAGACTTAGTTTTGCTGGTCCGTTTTTCCTCCCTGGTGCAGTTTGTTTAGTCTCTGTTAGCTCTGCACTTGCACTCCTGGGCACTAGTACAAACAGTCCGAGTACGATCGTCTGAGCAACGTGGTCCAGCTTCAATTCCAGTCAAAATCTAGCACTGAGAAAGCGATCCATGGTCAAACTGACCCTGTAGTGAACTAAACCGTGTATTTTGGGCTGTGTGCAGCATTTTTCTGGAGCTATGAGCTGCTAATCTGAGCCACGAGGCACAAACCGACAGAAATACAATGTGTTCTGGATATTTAGACTGACAAAAAGAGAGAAATTAAACGAAAAATATTTAAATGAGTTATTAATATAATTATCTAGTCGGTTATTGAGTGTGACTGGGTGGTTTTGTGGTTTATACGCATACTTTGGGGGCAGTTGTGGCCTAATGGTCTGAGAGTCGAACCCGAAGGTGAACCTGAAGGTGGTGGGTTCGAGTCTCGGGTCCGGCAGGGATNGTGTGCACTTGGATGGGTTAAATGCAGAGCACAAATTCCGAGTATGGGTCACCACATTTGGCCACAAAGTCACTTCCACTTCCATTTACCACCTTTTTCGCATCGCCGTTCTTCTGACCAATAAATGTAAGAGTTTTACGAGGATGTTTTCAGCCCTGCACACTGCTCAGCCAGCGTCGTTTTCCAGTTTTTGGTTGTTTAATTATGTGTAGTGTGAGCCAAGTGCAAACGAACCAGAAGTATCAATTTTGCTCTGACTTGGACTTGGCAAGGAGATTAATAGGTGTGGAACCATGCTAAAATTACTAAACTGGCACAAGTCCTATCCTGAACTAAACTTCTTTAAATATTTCAGGTCACACTGAATCAGATAGTTGCCTACATTGTACATCGGCTTCACATTCGCTGTATATTTGAACCACTTGTTCATCACAGATACAGAATATTTAAGAAAGATGATGTGATTGGATATGATTTAGCTTCATCTAAGTGGCTCTATTCTGTTTCAGCCATCTCTTAAACCTAAGTTCATGACTGAGTTCTCATTAGAATCATTCTGGTTTTGTGGCCAAACAATAGTTTGAATAGGACAAAGTAGGGATCGTAGATGATCTGCAATGGATCGTAGATGATCCGTGATCCGTACGGACCAGGCCCCACTGTTCAACACGCATGTGATTCGCGGATTAACTGTTAAGTTTAACCATCAGAGTGAAAGTTTTATCATTTGCTGGTGTCTTGTCTTGCCGATTTACACATTCAAGCAATTTTAAACCATTCACGTGGAAGAGAACTCGAATCGGGACTCGTGCGAATTCAGCACCGAATTGATTCCTCTTTTCATGCGCTTGAACAGACACATACACACAAAGTCATGTTAAAATACCAATTTTGGCAAGTATTCAAGTAACACAGTCGGTTAGCCGACTTTATTTGTAACTTAGTTATTCATCTATGTCTGTAATTGTGTAATTGTTCTTGTTTTATTACTGACATTATTAGTTAAGCTAGCAGTTTTCGCTGTGGTATAGAAGTACTTAAAATCAGCTTTCAGTAATAAATGAAAAGCACATTTATTTTAAATTAATTTATTTGTTTTTCGAAAAATGATCCGATCCATGACTCAAAATCTAATATAATCTGAACCGTGAGTTTATCCGTTGCACCACTAGTACAAAGTTTGAATAAGTGCCGATTCTTGTTGTAATCTTGGGTAAGGCTTGCATAACCCTCCCCGATTAGGTCATTGTACCTGCTTGATATAGGAATATGGTAAAGATAGACGTCAGTCCAGCATGTCTATGAGAATATTACACGACATCTGGCGAGTTCTCAAATCTGTCTAATCAGCAAATTCATTTGGTGCTTGTGCAGTGTCATATAATACTTTTTTTTTCATTATGTACCATAATGAAAGCTTATTTTAAGTACTTCAATTCAGTAATTACAGACATAGACATAGTTCTCTTTGGGAGTGACGAGGTTGGA
>CM074959.1:3596216-3608269 GCA_037577455.1 Pangasius macronema | reverse complement strand
AGGTTCACCTTCAGGTTACAAGTCCGACTCTCAGACCATTAGGCCACGACTGCCCCCATTAGGCCACGACTGCCCCCTGTTGCAGGTGGTTTACAAATAAAATGTACAACCTTCTGTTCATTACATACAAAGTTGGAAGAAACAATATGCGAGGATTTAATATGTGCTATTTACTCTCAGTAGCTGCAACGAGATTTGAGTTCAAAGAGCCTTCTATAATTTTTATTTATAAATTATTTTTAAAAATACTTAAGTAAAACACTTGTTTTGTGTGTTAAAGTTAATTTTGTTTTTGTGCACAAATCAGTTACAATAGTAATTATTATTAACACACAATACATGTATTTGCGAACAAGTTTCTAATGTGTATTACATTAAACTGAATTTTAATATGTATTTTATTTTAAAAAAAAGTACACAATTGTACAATTTAATCATATTGTTAATCTTGTTAATATTGTTACATAGTTAATCATATTAAGTATTTAAATTGAAGTGCATATTTTAGACACTATTTAGTGCAAAAGCAAGTCATCTACTTTAACCCCTTTTTTCCCACCATGCATTGGTTGAAGAAAAGTATTGGCATCTATCCTATAGCGATCGTGTAGCACAGGATAACACAAACACACAGTGCACATGCATGTCACTGCAGGCCACAGCAGAGGGCGAAAATATGAAGTTATGAACCTTCTGCACCAACATCAGCTCACAAACCTTCTTCATTTTATCTCCTAACACACACATGGCCAGTGTTCATACAGAGTAAACACACCTCACACAGACACTCCCCTCATCAACATCACTCTCAGCCACAACACAGGCCCAAGAAAATAATCCTAATTACTGTGTTTTCCATAAGAGTGCCGCTGGTGCGCAGTAATTACAGCTCGGGACTGCGCCGTAGATCAAGCTGTGAGTCTCAGCTGAAAAATCAGGCCAAGCGAAATGGAAACAGCAGTGCTGAGATGGCCACTCCAGGAGCAAAGGCCATGGTGCCATCTGCAGAAGACATTGTGTGTGTGTGTGTGTGTGTGTGTCTATTAAAGGCTGTTTCAAGGAGAAGGTGAGGACACGCAGAAGCAGCAGAAGCAGCAGCGCTGCAGGAAGTGAACTCTCCTCTGAAACACTGGGCCAGTGGAACAACTAGAATGTTGTTGTTTCAGGATGAGAAGATATTTAAATGAAGAACATGTGTCTCTCTCTCTCTCTCTCTCTCTCTCTCTCACACTCACACACACACACACACACATAACAATGATACGTTCATGTCAAACATTCCCGAATGTTTTTAGCGCTTTATGACGTGTGTGGTAATGTTTGTGACTGTGCTGGACTTTCAGCACCCTGTTAATCACTCATATTAAACTAACTTATTTATAAACACTTCACAAGGCAGAAGTGATTAAGCCAAATGGTTTCCATCAAACGGTTTCTCATTTCACATCGGGATCGAATGGATTTTAAGGACTCATTCTCGATTCAGCGTAGGACCCATGACAGACTGCTGTTCTGTGAAAATAATACACGCAAGCATGGTCCGAAGTGTCATTCCTCCAACACTACAGCCAACAGCACATCACGCTTTTTAACCGTTTATAGCTACATTTAATGTTACTGACTTTCTGCAAGACAATAAGTTCCTGTTATCAAAATAAATAAATAAATAAATAAATAAATGCATGTTACTGTCAGGTTACTGAGAATCCCAAAGGTGCAACTCCTGAGGACTTTCCCATGACAGGTACAAAGCCCTGACACTGGAGACTCCTTCCATAAATGCTATATAAATATTTTTCTCATAACAGGGTCATCACAGGGTCATCACAGGGTCCCTGGTGGGCTAGTGGTTAGGCCACAGCACTCTCACCGCTGTGGCCCGGGTTCGATTCCCGGCTGGGGAACCAACCCCAGCCACTGGGGTCGCGTGCAACAGTGCGCTCTCAGTGCCGCTCCCAAGCCCGGAAAAATTGGGGAGGGTTGCGTCCGGAAGCGCATCCGGTGTAAAAACTGTGCCAAATCAAATATGCGGGCCAACGATCCACTAATGGGAGCGGCTGAAAGTAGAAAGTGTCAACACATTTACATCACATCAACAATTATGTTTTTGTTTATTAAAAACCAACACAGTTTTTTTAAATCCCTGTGAATGGGCTGTTACTGTAGAAACACTAACACATCAGAACGAGTGCATTAATGTAAACCTGTGATTTATGTTACAGATGGAAGTACTGTCAGAGGCACGCTGCCTAACGTACATTATCATCACTGACATGTTTCATCACATGAGCACCATCAGACTCCATTAGGACCCTTTAAACTGTGATAGTGGGGAGAAACAGTTTTTATATCTTAGTGGGAACCTGATAGTTTTGACCATGTGAGGACACGTGGCTGGTCCCCATGAGGAAAACTGTTTGTTTGTTTGTCTGTTTGTTTGTTTGTTTTTACAAATACTGCAATTAAAAAATTAATAAAATGTATCCTTTTGGTTGCTTGGTTTAAAGTTAGCGTTAGGTGTAGCATAGCATTAATAATTATGTCAAAGAATGTCCTCATAAAGATCGTAAAACAAGTGTGTGTGTGTGTGTGTGTGTGTGTGGTTGAAATACCTGGGTGACTGAATGTGTGTGTACTTTCTATTTAACCATTTAGATTCTCCTCCATGTTGTTTTATTTACAACCCTCAAAACACAGTGCTGTGAAAAAGTATTTGCCCTGATTTCTTCCCTTTTTGCATATAATCACACTTTCTTGTGTTAGATCAAACACACACGAAATATAAATATAAATAAAGAATATAAAGATATCCCGAGTTAACACAAAATACAACTGAAAAAGGTTATGCAACACTGATATCACTAATGTGAAAAGTAATTGCCCCCTTAAACTTAATAACGTGGTTGTGTCCCATTTAGCAGCAACAACTGCTTCTGTTATATAATTAAATCAGAAGTGCCTTAATTCAGCCACATTGGAGGGCTTTTGCATAAGAACTGATGTTTGCCAGTTTAAAGTCCTGCCACGGTACTGAGTAGCTAATCATTTTCTTTGAAGATCGAAGTGTGACAAATACGCAAAAGCAGAAGAAATCAGAAAGGGGGCAAATACTTTTTCACGGCACTGTAAATAAACCTACCTACCTTTAAATGCAGTTTGTTTTAAAATGCGTTAACTTTAAATGTTTTATCATACTACAATATCCAGATTTGGGGTAAAAAAACAACTTTTTAATGAGTGCAAAAGTTTTTTAAGATATTTTTTAGACATAATCACACTTTTATAGAATAAAGACATTTCATTTTTTTAGTTGTGACTGCAAGCCACATGTGGTAAAATGTGACTCAGGGTTATAAACAGTGCCTGAAAAAGAAATACAACATGAGCCCCTCCAACCAGAAGGACCTAAACAAAGACAATTGCTTTGGTTAGCCTTTAGTTGAGCTCTTAATGTTTATAGCGAGAAAACAAAGGCATTTTTAAAGCCTGACCTGTCCCTGTTCCCTTTGCCTCATTTTTCCCCTCCACAAGTTATACACTAACTCTGAGTTTTGCCCTTCTCGTGTCTGCCAAGTAGAGCTTAAAATCCCATCAAATCTGCCACGTAGACACTGTCTGACTGAGTCCAGGCTTGGCTGCAACATGTCTCTGCTGGATTTCAGTATAAGCTTCAGCTCTCATTCACACTCACACAGTTGACACAGATCTACTCATCCAAATCTGGGTGCTTTTTTTAAAACCCCCTGCACACGACATTGCTCAGCACTATACACCAGACTACAACAATACAATAGTTTTCTATTTTATTACTGTAGTCTGATGTATAGTACTGATGTAGTGCAATACTAAGTCTGAGATTCAAATGGTGAGGCGCGTCATAATGACATGTCATGGTGTCCACATGCTACAGCATGAAGCTAAAGTCAGTCTAACCACATAATCAATTTTAGGAGAATGCAAAACAGTGTTTAATGATCTACAGACGTGACCCTCGCAAGCAGCCAGGATGGTGATTCAGGGAAGCAAAAGATCATCATTTTATATACTGCATTTTCCTTGTCCTTCTAATCAGCCAATCAGGTGGCAGCAGCACAATGCATAAAATCATGAAGATACAAGTCAAGAGCTGAAAACTCAAAAAATCAGAATCACTGTGATCTTGGTTATTGGTGCCAGACTGGGTGGTATGAGTCTTTCAAAAACTGCTGATCTGGTGGCATTTTAATGCAAACCAGTCTACACAGAATGGTGCAAAAACAACAACAACAACAACAATAACAACAACAACAACAACAACATTCAGTAAACAGCAGATCTGTGGGCAGAAAAATCCTTGTGGACGAGAGAGGTCAAAGCAGAATGGCCAGACCGCTTCAAGCTGACAGGAAGGCTATGGTAACTCAAACAACCACTCTTTACAACCGAGGTGAGCAGAAAAGCATCTCAGAATGCACAACCTTGAGGTGGATGAGCTATGACAGCGGAAGACCACATCAGGTTCTACTCCTGTCAGCCAAGAACAGGAATCTGCATTGGCAACAGGCTCACCGACACAGGATAGTTAAAGATTGTAAAAACATCTTCTGGTTTGATGAATCTTGATTTCTGCTGCTGGTGGTCAACAGCATGAATCCATGGACCCAATCTGCCTTGTGTCACGCTGGTGGTGGTGGTCTAATGGTGTGGGGAATGCTTTCTTGGCACACATTGAGGCCAAAACCAATCAAGAGTCATGTGAATGCCACAGTCGGACTATCTGAGTGACATTGCTGATCACATCCATCCTCTTACAGCCACAATTTACCCATCTTATAATGGCTACTTCCAGCATGATAATGCATCTCCAATAAGACAAACTGGTCCCATGAACATGACAATGAATGTACTACTTCACTGGCCTCCCCAGTCACCAGATCTAACTCCAGTAAAGCACATTTGGGATATGGTAGAACTGGAGATTCGCAGCATGAATGTGCAGCTGGAAAATATGCAGCAATGTCTGTATGTGATGTAATCACCTCAACATGGGCCAGAATCTCAAAGGAATGTTTCCAACACCTTGTAGGACCCACGCCATGAAGAGCTGAGGCTGTTCTAAGAGCAAAGGCAGACCTACTCAGTATTATTACGCTGTTCCTAATAAAGTCAGCTGGTGAGTGGTAATGTGCATGTGAAGAACATTTAGAAGAGCATTTCGTGACAGTTACCATAACAACAAGATGCTTGTGAGCAGTGTCAGAGCGTAACAAGTAGCAACAGTTAATTGAGCCTGTTACCCGTGGTCATATAATGCCTTGCCATTGCCTTAAATGATCAAAACATAAACTAAATGTACTTATTGAACAGGAGGCGTGATTCATGTCCCACAACATACTGCTTTAACTCTTTAACTGGGATCCCATCTTTCCCATTCTTCTCATGAAAAGATTCAAATAAACATGCACTGATGCAAATGCAGATGCGCAGATTTTCTGCAAAGCTTCTGATCCTGTTTACAATTCTTCCAATTAACAGACCATTAACCCTTTCATGCACATTGTCCACACTTACGGAAAGTCAGTTTAAGGCTGCTAAGGCTGACAAACATGGAGACTTATTACACTTGTTATATTGGTGTACATGTGGAACCCATTGGATGTCTCTTCCCTCCAATACCTCGATGCCTCTCCTTTCATTCTTGCCTCAAGACAAATGACCCAGAAGCACTCAACGCAAAACTGAAGTGAGTTTAAGACAAACCGAGCTTCGACGTTTCCCCAACTGAACCCTTCAGGCGAGATTCTGAGTGACATGTGAATCTCTCCGAGAGAAGTTGATGACTCCGGTCTCCTCCTCACACCTCTCCCACACAGTGCAGTAAAGGGAGTGCACTCAAGGCAAGAGAGAGAGAGAGAGAGAGAGAGAGAGAGACAGAAGCGAGAATGGGGAATGCATGTAGAGAAGTGAATCAGCCCCAGAGACATGAGCTAAGCTGAACCAGGTTACTTAGAAAAAGTAAATCATAAAGGTCAAGATTAGTCACCTGGCTTTAACAACAAAACCAGAACCACTCTTCTTCTAGAGGAAATCACAGCATTAGACATTTAACCTTCTTTAATATCGAAGACCCTTCATATGTCACTCTAAACCCCTTTGTCACATTTTTTTATTCTTCTAAGACCACCAAAATGGCCGACTTCTTGAGGACACAGTTTTCTATTCACCTGTGATAAAGGGAAATAAGGACAATCAACACAATAACGTATATTCAACTCAGAATGCTGTAGCTTTACTCAAAGTGGCTCAAAATGATGGCACAGATCACATATAATAATTATATTTGAGCATCACTGTATCATCACTGTTTTCATCACTATATCTTCTTCTTCTTCTTTCGGCTTTTCCCTTCAGAGGTCTCCACAGCGAATCATCACTCTCCACCTATCCCTATCTTCNTTCCTAATCCTGTCCAACCTCGTCACTCCCACTATATCATCACTATATCAATAACTAATATATTTTCCTACACCAACACCCAAATATGATATCATGATGTCTGGTTAATTTGCATACTGTTTGCATCCTGGATTGTGATTGGCCCAATGGTTACAATCAACAAGTGCAACTCACATGAAGTTGGACACAGCTCTGTAGTAAATCTCAAATAAATGTATTTGTCTCCCACAGAAAAAAACTCTGGATAAGATCAGTTTCTGAGCCTCCAACTGGAACGTCAGGTCACACGTGTCGACGATTGGATTGGATTGGCTTTCGATAAGAGGATGTGACTGTGCGTTGTACGAAGTCATGAAGCCTGCCATTAGTCAGTTAATTTACTGAAATGATCTAATGTTACACTGTTCCACTCCAACAAGCTGAGTCAGTTCTAAACTGTTGATTATAGTATAAACCACTTGAATCGCTCCAAAACCTAATGTAGTGCTGGCAGTTAAATATCTCGCTATGTACAAATACAGTTGAGGAGCAGTAGCCATATTTCAGAACTTTTGCAAGTCAGCTAATGAATATTAATGAGCACCAAGAGTCTACTTCTTAACATTAACAACGAGTGGGTGGCATCAGCAAAATTAGCTGGAGATGCTGAGGGAGTCATTCTACTACAATTTATTAAAATACCTACAGTAGATTTGCTTTCAGAGTAAAGCTCACATAAGACCATGTGTTTTATAGACACTCAGGAATAATGTGCCTAAATGTCTGCCTGGATATAATGCATCTGAGTAAAGAACGTCTGGCTTGTGTTCTCCGTCTGACGTCAAGAACAGATGTCCAACGTTACATATTCACCGCTAAAGCTAAAAAATACGTGATTTAGTAGATGTAATATAATAGACACTATTAGTCACTGGTATTTCATTCAGAAAATGAAATCCAGCTGCTGCTACAGTTGTTAACATGATTTAATCCAGTAAACTGGCTCTGATTGACATCTAATCTTTGAAATTCCTTGAATTCTTCAATATTCACGCGTCAATCTAAACCTTTTCCCAAAGACTTTATCGTCTTTCTTCTAAAGCCTATATTTGGTTATGTTAAGGAAAACCAAGCACCAAGAGCTAAATCTTTTGGCACAAGGCATCAGCGTGAGTGCTGAGCACTGAATCCTGACCTCTGGGGTGAAAGTAGTCGGCATGACTGATGCCTGGTTTCTTGATGTCAGACGAGCGGTAGAGGATGTGATGTCGCCCGGATCCACCCTCCTCCTCTCCTGTCATGTCGCCTCCTCTCTCCAGTGGCTCGATGAAGAACTCCTCCTGACCTGCGCGGATCATGCCCGCCTGACAGGAAGACAGAGACAGGGAAGGAGCCAGTGAGAAAAAGCAGACAGAGATAAAAAAGATGTAGCAAAATAAGTCTAAAAAAGAAAGAAAGAAACATTTCATTCAGAGACAGGTACAAAGCCTGCATGTAAAGTCCATTAAGTGGAGCAGCTAGAGGGGCTATTTCCGTAGGATCACTATATCATATTTTCAGCCGCTTTGGAAGAAACCTGATCTTTGAATCGATCCGTTCTCTGTCTTCACCTAAATCATGCGTGCAGGCAGCAGCCATCATTAAAATCTGCAGTGCTACCAGCTACGGAGCAAAAAGAACCGTACTAATAGATTCCCGAGAAGCTGTCATTGTGCTCCCCGAGTCGAATTTAAGCTCCCTGTGTTTACACAATTAAAGCAGAACAGGTTGTCAAAGACAAGAAGAAAGAAACCCAAGCCAAGGAATGAGATCAATACAAATGTCTTCTACTGAAGAACTGACAAGCTGATATACCTGTCTGTTCCTGTCTGCCTCTGGTTGTATCTAGTTGATGGTGGCTGAAAGACGGGACGTACTCAGCTGCCTGAGGCGCCATGGACATAACAACCAGGAAAAAAAGACAGAGATCAAGCGAGTAAACGACAGACTGACTATCCTGTGGGGCTTATTGATTAGTGCGCAGACATGGGACCTACTCTGGTACATACTTCCTGCTGGCTTTTCCCTGAAATCGAGGTCTTCTCTTCATAGCCAACAAGTCAACTTTGTCTGAATTAGCGTTGAAGCTGTTCAAACATGGACTCTCAACTTCGCCACAGCGCTGCTGCCGTTCCCAGGTCATCACTAATAATGCAGAGAGAGCCTTGAGCAGGCCGCTGAGCTAGCCATTTAGCTCAGCCTCACAGAAAATATTCCACCGAAAGCTGTCCCTTCCTCCTCCCTCACTCTCCTCCACGTCCCCCGAGGGTTCATTATGAAGGAAATGGCCGCATGCCGCATAAACCGATACTGCCGTACTCAGGTTCAGCCATCACACTCACCCACAGTACTGACAGAAAAGCATCTATCCTGCAGCTGATTCTCAAATGTGCTGTCTTTATTACTGGGGAAGCTTATAACAGTACCACAAAGTGTCAACTAAAGACTAAAAACTTGACGTATATGACTTTTAGCATCAGTGCCTCCACTAGTTACCTGGAGTGGAAAGTAATGAACTACATGTACTCTCATTACAGTACTTGAGTACCTGGTTCGCTGGAACAATACTTTCTGGAGTTAAAATATAATCAATTTTACTTTGCTACATTTATTTTGATCACTGTTACAGCCATTTTGTATCATTACGTAAAAGTTGAGACCTTCTGACATTCGGTTAATTTTGTGTGCTGCAAGTTTGACATCAAGTCGCTCGAGAAAATCTAGGCTTCAGACACCAAATGCTTACTGAGCAGCAGCAATGTCTGAGACAGTGGACAGGTGATCATCCCTGGCCCAATTCATCAGGTTAACTTGCTTCAACTTGATAATGATCTGCAAATTATGCAAGCCAGAACCTGCGGAGATATCGGCATTTCGCAGCTCAACATCCAACCTGCAGGAACATGTACAGCGAAGTCATTAGCTAGCTGAGAATGAAAGTTCGAAACATCAAACCTAAGACGTCACTGTGATGTTTCAGACTTTCCTTCTCAGCTAGCTTGTACATTAGCTAGCTGAGAAGAAAAGTTATCAAACATCAAACCTAAGACGTCACTGTGATGTTTCAGACTTTCCTTCTCAGCTAGCTTGTACATTAGCTAGCTGAGAAGAAAAGTTATCAAACATCAAACCTAAGACGTCACTGTGATGTTCGGTAGCTATCACCTGTTGTGTTAAATATCTATACACAGGATAATGTGTTTGCTATATAGCTATGTTCACTTCAGTATAGCTCAAAAATGCATTCTACAAATATGTATCATTTTCGGATTGCTTGTGTTGTGCGTTATAAGACACGTAAAAAGTAACCTGTAAAGCAGTTACTCAAGTAACTTTTCCACCAGACAACTTATTTACCCATTTTCTTACTCATCACTACTTTTCACTCCTTACTTAAGTGAATTATTACTACAGTAGCAGTACTTGTAGTCAAATCAGTGTGTTTTTTTTTCTTTTTTTTCCAGACTAGCTATATACTAAAGAATAGCCATAAAACTGACCAGCGACCATCAACTACTGTTCTATCACCTTAAGGTAATCTGGAACTTCTGTATCACTTGACATCACTTTCAATCGACTTCGATAGGGTTTTGAACCTCGAAATTCAACAAATACAAGCTCTCCAAAAAATCCACACCCCCAAAATTTCTGGATTGACAGGAAACATACAAACAAGCTACAGGCGTAACAGGAAAGAAGAAGTGCGTCTTTGTCCAGGTTGGCTGAATATTGGTGGTCCACTTTGTTCATTTTGTTTTATCCTGGTTACAGAGCAGTGGACTAGACGCAAGACTATTACAATGCTAATATTTTTTAGTGACTTTCGATTATCTGACAAGTAACGCTTCGTAGACTCAGACAAACACTAGTATCAGCCTTTCCCTATAAACGGACACGAGGAGTTTTACACCACACTTGTATAAGTTTAAAGGATTTAGAGGACAAATTCTTTCCATCAGGAAGGCTTGGGGATAGATCCAAAATCCTGTAAACTGAAATTATAGTCTATCATCAAAAAATGAAAAAGAAGAAAAAAAAAAGAGAAAAAACCCTAAATGAAAAACCACAATGTAGTGTATATCTTTTGGCTTCCAGGAATGTAAAAACGATTAAACACAGAATCATTAATACAGTGTTTCGCTTGCTGTGATTTACCAGGATGACAAACAACAGCACAGGCTTTCCGACAGAACAAGCGGGGCCGGCTGCACCGTCCAACACCAGCGCACTGGGTCCAAGTGCTCTTTATCAGGACTACTGCTGTTTCCACTGAGTGCACGAGTCATTTCCTGCCAGCGCTGAGGTAGGGAGAGAGCATGAGAGAAGTCAGATAGATCATCTGGCGACGTGGGGAGTGGACAGAGAATGGTTACTTTACTGGAGACAACCCACTTCCAAGGCCTCTTACAAGCAAGCCACAACTGACACTGCTTATGCGTGTGTATTTGTCAGCCTGTGCTGTTAATGGACTTGTCCACTCTCTTACAAATGTCATGTCAGCACTGTCCAAGCCGCATGCTGCCTCGAGGTGTCTCACTGCAAAAGCTTTTTAAGCACCTCCAGCATTTCTCCACGTTTATATCTAAATAGTTCATCGGCTGTGTTTCTTCAGCTCTATTTACACAAATGTCACGTCTTGTAACACCCGAGAGGCGGTCGGAGGTAATCTGAGTCTTGGATCTGACTTCTGACTTGGGTCAGAGGCAGGCAGGGTTAACCAGGAAAATCCAGAAACATAATCCAAACTGGCAGACTGAGGTCCAAACAAGAAAAGTCTAAAACTCTGATTAGAACATAGGGAAAGAATGAAAACTGGGTTAAAATATTTCTGAGCTTGGAAATACGTTTGCGGAAATTCCCAAACGTATTTGTTAACTTTAACTGTTGTGAATATCCTGTGTTGTGAAGCGCTTGTTGTGAATCCTGATCCGGGTCACGGTGGAGCCAGAGCCTATCCCGGAAACACTGGGTGTGAGTGGGAATACGCTCTGGAATGGACGCCAGTTAATCACAGGGCACCACATACACACACATTCACACACTCATTTACACATGGGGACAATCTGGTGTAGACAATTCATTTATCTGCACCAGAGAAGCCGAAGGAAACCCACATGGACACACAGAAGAACACATGAAACTCCACGCAGACAGTAACCCAAGCTCTTTTTTTGCTACTTATTTATTTATTTTGACTAAAAATCTATAGCCATGTTTTGACTGATGAATAAGAACGCCATGACAAGATTGTCTAATCAGGAAATGATTCTGAATATCCCCTGAAAAATCATTTCGAAAACATTTACTGAATAGACAATGTTGTCATGGTGTTCTTATCTCTGTCAAAACAAATATATAAATTACACTGAGTCATAAATCCACACAAATTCATGCAAGACTTGAGTCACGCTGGTCAAATCTGAATCTCTGTCCAAAACATTTCCAGACATTTAAACAAAGTACAGTACTGTGCAAAATGGCCGGTCTCACCACTGTCTTGTACATCAGCGAGAATCAAGGGGGAGGTGAACGAGACAGTGGTGAGAGCGGCCATGCTGTATGGTTTAGAGACAGTGGCGCTGAGGAAGAGACAGGAGTCA
>CM074959.1:3559543-3582267 GCA_037577455.1 Pangasius macronema | reverse complement strand
ACACTTCAGTATTACATACACTTCAATATTGTTACACTTCAGAATTCTCTACACTTCAGTACTCCATACAGTTCTGTATTTTGTACCTTTCTGAATTCCTTACACCTCATCAGGCCATACACTGCGGAAGACTGTTAAACTCCATACTGCTTTTCCATTAAACCTGGATTTTACCTTAAAATCCCAGTAACAAACCCCTTATCACATTAAAATTGTGGCTAGGGAAGCATTAGAGACCGGTTGCCTTGACTAATTTAGCATTCACATTAGCATACAAGTTCAGTTCTCGTATAACTTTGAGAATGAGGCATGAGGAATGAGGTTAATGGTGTCGGAGTGTATTAAAACATACTGTACAACTTTCTACATAGTTTATTTTAATAGTTTAATTACACAGTCAGATGTGTTTTGTTTATGGTTACATGATGATGATGATGATGATGATGATGCTTGGTAAGCAGTTGCTTTGGGAAAAAAAATCCTCTGTCTTTTGTATGATGTCATAAAAGAAAGATTTGAGGATTTCTGGTATACGCACCGCACCCAGTTCACACAGGCAAAGGAGGAATCCTCCTCCGGTTCTTTGGCTAGCACACAGTGCATCTACGAAATTCTGTTCATCCCTCCTTGGAGTGTATTAAAGGTATCAGAGACTGTGCTGATGCAGCGCAGGCCCCTCTCCCACTCAACTCTTCCAACTGCCATGTCACATGACTCTTAGAGGTTTCACAGCACACACTCAGAAGCTGAGCCAGAGGCAGAGCAAGAGCAAGTTCGATTTTCTTTTAAATCTGAGCTTCCCCAGCATGCCCTTGCTCAGATTTGTAGGTTTCTGAATGAGCAAGATTTGTTCTGTGGCTGAAAGAACAGAGAAAAGTGAGATCCCATGCCATAATGGCGCTAAAGCGTTTTGTTTCTCCGGTCAGCGGCGGAATGTTAATGACATCATCAAAGTACTCCAGGAACACCCCCACCTGACTAGCGTTCTTCTTTCATCATCTGCCATTGAGAAGCCAAACACACACACACACACACACACACGCACACACACATCACAGATCCCTTGCTAAGGGCCCACTGATTAGTTTCTGCAGATGGCCCAAATGGATACTTTTTAGTCAGGGGCTTTGAAAGCATCCTTGGGGTGATCTGAGACATGGCACATGAGCAGAAACCCTTTCAAAGATCTCGCAACTGATTGTATTTGACATCAAAAAGCCAGAAGATTAAACTCTTCACATCTCCAATCACAAAAACATGTTGGCCACTAGGTTTCAACAGGAGGTAAAACACACCTTGAAACACACTAGAGACTAGAGGCAATCACACAATGCTAAAATTTACACCGTACACCAATTAGCATTCGTCTCCTGTGTGGCATGAGTCATGTTCAGCTGTCCAGTTTCAGTAAACCTGAAGTGGTCTTCCCATCCAACTCGTGGTTTGACGTGCTGTGCACCCGGAGTTGCTTTTCTGCTCGCCACGGTTGTAAAGCGTGGTTATTTGAATTCCGGTCAGCTCTGGACATTCTCCTCTGACCTCTCTAAGCAGCAAGGCATTTACGCCTGCAGAACCTGGATGGTTTTTGTTTTTCACACCATTCTGTGTAAACTCTGCTTATGGCTGTTTCATGTGAAAATCTCAGGAGATCAGCAGTTTCTGAAATACACAATCCAGAGCATCTGGCACCAACAACCATGTCATGGTCAAAGTCATGGTCAAAGTCATGGATGTCACATTTGTTCAGAGCTTTTTCTGTGTATTTCCTCGGCATATAATGATTTGCATAAGTTCCAATATGCCACTATGTTACACGTTACACACCATGTAGTGAATATGGTGCAGAAATCCACTTTTCCACTTTTGATGCTATATCAGTGTCAGTGCTCAGAGTATCTCGCCGATACCTGATACTGATCCAATAACGACATCCTTTTAGTAACTATACATCTTTATGTGAAACATCAGAGGCACAATGGAACCATCGTCACATCGAATCGAGAGCCTCATATCGAACAATACGTTCAACAGACTGCATAATGAAGCCGTATCGTTACATCCCTAGTGACAAACTTGAACATTCTGATACAAGAACAAGTACGACATCCACTCCCAAAAATTGCTCTTTATTTTCTTCTGGTACTTTCCAGATGTTTGCACATTTCTCTAGACCCATTATCATAACTCTAAAAGACAAAAAGTCTTCTTCAAACATCAGCAGGGGAAATTAATTTGTTGAAACAAGATACCTCTGCTGAAAGCTACAGATGACGAGTGCTGGGAGGAATGCACTCTGAATTTTCTCTCCCATATCAAACTTGGCACACATGAGACCAAAAGCAGAGGAACTGCACAACAAGGATGCGCTCCTCATGAACACCAGCTTCCTAATCGACCAGGAAGAAGTCGGAATACACGCAGCACCACACGTGTCTTCTGTGTAGGAGGCACATCCGCTTTAGCACAAGTTCCCCTACAGAAAAGTAGCAGTAGTGGTGGCAACAGCTTGTGCCCCTGCTGGAGAATCGAGGCACACAGTCGCTGCGCCGCCTCCTACTCACTTCTCACTTAGCAGGGCTTTGGGCCTCCCAGCATGCACCTTGGTGCTCGAGCCCCACTGCCACTGACAGAGCCGGAGCTGAGTGGTGGGTGTATTCTGCAGAGGTTTGCAGGCTTGCAGAGAAGTGCAGACTGCCAAGGAAGTTTGCTCAGATATAATGCTGTGGAAAGCAGCATAAGGAAGAGCTTGTTAAGAATTGGCAAAAGGAAAATCGGTGCTGACAGACGGGCAATCACACAAAACTAAAATAACACTGTAGCCTCAGATTCTTGGCTGACAGCAGTGGAACCTGATGTGTTCTTCTTCTGTTGTAGCTCATCTTGCTCAGGTTTTGACATGTTGTGCATTCTGAGATGCTTTTCTGCTCACCACGGTTGTAAACAGTGGTTATTTGCGTTACCGTAGCCTTCCTGTCAGCTTGAAGCAGTCTGTCCATTCTCTTCTGACCTCTCTCATCAACAAGGACTTTACGCCCCAAGACCCTGTTTTTTTTTTCCTTTGGAAACTCTAGATGCATGAAAATCCCAGGACCTTCTGAGATACTCAAACCAGGTGGCCTAACACCAACAACCTGCTGTGGAGAAGCAGCATAAGGAAGAGCTTGTTAAGAATTAGGAAAAGGAAAATCAGTGCTGAAAGATGGGAAAAGGATATGAACAGAAATGCTAACAGACTTTGTTGGAAAATCCCAGTAGCTACTACTTAACTTGCTTCTTCTTTTATAGCCATAGTTATTAGCCTGTTTGACTAATCACTTGTATCAAATGGATTTAATATAATATTAATAATGTCAACAATAATAATAATAACCACAACTTTAATAATGGGTTTACAAATGGGTTCTGTGAATGGAAACTTCAGGAATAAAAGGTCTACAATAAATATCCAGATTATCCTAGCACACATTTAAAAAATGGCAAATAAATAAATTGTAAGAGTGTGTGTGTGTGTGTGTGTGTGTGTGTGTGTGTGTGTGTGTGTGTGTGTGTGGACTTTCATATTTTTATATATTGGTGGTGGCTAAGTTTTGACCATGTGGATGGTCCCCATGAAGAAAACTGCTTAAAAAAAAAGAAAAAAAGAGGCAAAAGGTTTTTCAGTTCCTTTTGGTAACTGAAGTTGAGGTTGGGGTTTGATTTAGGTGTAGCACAGAGTAAATTAGCTCCAGTAATAATTAGGAAGGTCCTCACATGGATAGTAAGACAGGAGCATTTGTGTGTGTGTGTGTTAGTGTGTTTGTTTCTGTATGTGGCCACTGTCATTAAATATGCATGAAAAGGTGCATGCAATAAGCTTGTTAAGCTACAATGCTGTGTAAAATTTGTAGCGCGTAGCCGTAAAGGAACATGTCATATCATAGTACAGTCATGATCTCACAACATTTGATCCATTTGATCTTAAAATTAAACGAATGTGGCATTTCCGATCACTCTGGCTGAGGAAAAGCTTGGGGGAAAAAATGCTGTCGTAGATACATTTATTCCAAACGTCCAGCAAAATCTAGCGCAGTGAAGTTAGCATGCGGTGTGGAGTTACTCCTAGTACCATATTTTCTGGAGTATAAGACACTATACTAAAATAAAAAGTAAAATCTTGGATTGTATTACACATTCGGAAACTGTCTGCATCCTCAGGTAGTACACGGTGCCTCTTCATACTGACAGCTACGGCACATACATTAAAGCCATTTATTCTCCAGACAATAGGTTGCTCCAGACAATAAGACTCTCTGTAAATTCTGTTTGCTTAGAGACAAAATCAATAAAGATGCAACTGTGTTGTACACTGAGGCCCTGATTCACAAAGTTTTGAAATGAAGAATAATTGCTTGTACAGTTAGTGGGTAAGATAAGATGCGGATAATTTACGAAATACAGTGGAAATGACGTAGTGTGTAAACCTGGAGAAGGAAACAGCATTTAGGTTTTATTTTATATATGCTAAGTAGAGAATAAAACATGACAGGGCGTGCTGTTATAAGAAATTTCAGTGTGGTGGTGTGAAAGAGCCCAAAGCAAAGCGCTACCTCATGTTATCACTTGCGCTATAGCAGCTTTAAATAGTCGTTCTTTCAACAACATCGTTTTTTCTCTCTCACTCTTGAAGTTAATATATGGAAATATATTCGTGTCAAAGGTATTGTATTATGGTAATAAGGAATACATGAATGAAAATCTTTTCACTGGCTCTATCGGAATGCTATCAGCGTCAGAGGTGCAAGCACGCGGCAAAAAAACGAGATTTTGAAACTCGTTTTCAATGTCGGTAATTCGGAGAAACAGTTTGATAATTTCCTGATACGATCAAACAATTTCAGTAAACATTCACTACATATTTCCTCAAAAACACATGGCCAAGAGCCACTGACTTTCACAGGAAATGGCAAGACTGACATGCAGATGACTGAACACAGACTTTTCCCCACAGCCTGCGAGAAAAACTCTCACCACTCAAGTGCTTCACATGAAACTCTTGAATAACTGTTAAGTGCAGGATTCTGTAAATTATTTAATCCAGGAACTTGCTCTAAAACGCTCATTGCTCCTCTGTGTTCAAAAGTTCACTTTCCTACTAGAAACAGGTGCATGGAAGTGCAAAGCATTAATACAATTGCAACCTATAAGATTCTGTAGCTTGTGGCCAGAAAAGTGTGCAAAAGGTATCAGATCGTCCGTATCCTGTAGGTGGAGCGTTTGAAGCTGAGTCTATATATATATACTGTGACTGCAGTGTGGTATACGTTAGGAAGACCAATGTTTCTAGCCTCAACTAGTGTTCAATGTGTTATAAAGTGCATCGTTTCCACATCTGGATAAGCTCCTGGATAAGCTCCTTTAACCTGTTCAAGTGATTAGTTGCAGCTATCATATTATGAATGCCAGAATTGTGGACAAATGAAATAGTTCATCTGAAGTGCTTCGATAAATGAAACGCCTTGTTCTGATGAGTGAAAACGCTTCAGAAACACTTTCTGGGGCAAACTTACTTATATCGTGCAAGGTTTCAAAACAAAGTGACGTACAACCGAGCTGAGCAGCTGGAACTGCGGGACTTGCTCAAAAAGCCAGCAGAGACGGTTTGGCAGTACCGGGATTTGAACTCACAACCTTCCGATCAGTCACGAAGAGCCCTAACCGCTGAGTTACTAATGCACACGACGTTTAGCTCTCTGTCTACCTTTTTTCGCATTTCAATTCCTGTAAATTCTAGTTTGGTACAAGCAACACTGCCCCCTAGTGTATACACTTAAGTTACGTGTAACGTAAGAAGGCAGACACCGACGTGACTATAGCCCGACGTGTTTGCAGATACGCGTTCGCAGGATGGTGATGGATCAGATCAAATGTTTGAAGATGTTTGCTGCAAGACTGTTCAGCAGTCCATTTTGCTGCAAGGTGCAGCACGATCATTTCCATTCCTGAGCATGAACATGCTCCTGTGTCATCAACACGCTACTTAATTTACTAGTAGCTCGGTATCGCTGCCATGTAAGTCCTGGCTTCAGAAGGTCTGCACATGGCCCTAGAGATACCTACCGTATTGTACAGTTCGCTGGTCACACCTTTCAAAATTGTCAGTGTTGCAATCTGGTATTAAAGGAATGCAGGTGATTGATTATGTTAAGAAGTAGCCTCGTGGCGAAGGAGAGCACATTTCTAGATAGACATAAATCAGAGAGAGAGAGCTGAGGGTGTTTCTGCAACAAAGTGCTCTCAGAGGAGCTGAGTCTTCAAGCATGGGTACTGCTAATGCTGGAGTTATCACAAAGTCAGAGAAACCTGCTGTATTAGGAAATTGTATGTGCTCGAGCAAACACCAGGTTATCAGTACAATAAGCCAGTAGACAACAGACTCTAAATAAATGCACGCATGTAGTGTCTATATTATCCGGTATTTAGAAACAGTATCACTTATTTAATAATAATTAAAAAAAACCCTACAAATTACAAATTTGAACTAAAATGCGTAGACTTTTAGGGTCAACTCTAACTGGAATGTAACTACATTATAAAGCCTCTCACATCCGAATGCTAAAAGCCTGTTTTCCCACTAGATTCCCCTTGCTGAGTAAAAGCACTGCAGGTCAGATGGAGTAATCCTGCCATCCAGCTTGGCCAGACTCCAAGCCGGGTCCGTCATCTCTCGGGATGCCCCATGTGTATAAGTGTGTGTATGTGTGTGCATGTGTGTGTGTGTGTGTGTGTGTGTGTGCAAGCTTCACTGCAAGGCTGGCACGCACACTGCCTCTCTCTCTGAGGTGAAACGGCATGACGGGAGGTGAAGCCAGGAGCCGCTACATGTGAGGTAACACCAGCGTTTCAGGGAGGCGTCCGGACACGCTCACAGCTCATGATGAAAAGGTAACCCTGTCCACACGAGCCACGCTTCGGTGCTACAGAGGCAAGCCTCGTGCGTGTCTTGCTCATGTTCACTCTTCACGCTAATAAAATTGTCCGGAATGTCATTGTTTTTAATCGTATACATGTAGTCAGTGAAATGTGTTATCCTGCAGTGTCAGTGGATGGATGTTAGCCTCCATGGACAGATGCAGTTCCACACAGCTGGATCTTCAGTGAGGAACTCTTCCGTGTGGACGGAATTCAGTGTAAACATGCAAATAATATTTATGTCCATTCCTAATTCATGGACTTTTGTTGATCGAGAGCACATTTGGTGGGGAAACATGAGACGTGTGATATTTGATAAACAACATAAATGTTCAATGCCAGCAGCTCTCTCTGTTTTGCCAATAGCCAGTCGCTCAGTTCTGATCTCAAAGCTGCTAGAAAAAAAACAGGAGATCCAATGAATATGAATAAATACCGAATCAAAATTTAACCATGGTTTAATACACAAACGTTTGGAGGCTTTTCAAAGACGTGCTCAAGAAGAAAAAAAAAAGGTGCGATGCTGTCGCTTAGCTACCTCAGGTGGTGTACTGTGGAGCACAATGGGTTGCTGGCCTGCGGTAATGGAGGCCAGCGGCCCGAATGGAGCTGAGGGTGCCAATACTTTCATGTTAGTGGAAATGGACAGAATGAGAGACTCCGTGACAGTCATGCACATTCTGCAGAGTCTCAGACATTACCTAGAGATCCACCAAAAACGCAGTATCTATAGTTTCAACTATTCTGTCCTAATTAAATAATCAGTGGCCATTATGAAATAAACGAATACCGAAGAGAGCGCTTATTATAACACTGGACGCAAGTCAAGAATCGTGTTACATTTCAAAGAGAATTCACTCACCAGGCCGTCACAGTTGCTAATGGCCACTGAAGTATCTGGTACATTAGTAACATGGCCCACGTACAGGCATTTGCTTGGCAGTAGTGGCTCTGTCCGGGTTTGGTTATCCTCCTCGTGCCACTCCAGAGTCGCTCCCGGGGCCACCAAGCGTGAGTTGTGCCTCAAGTGCAAGTGAAACTCCTGTCCGAAAACAGTAACATTGTAAAAGAGTGTCTGGAGATGCTCTGGCCCTCTGTGCCCGTGAGTGTCTCTCCTCCTGCGCCGGTCCTGCAGCCCACTCAGGCGTTCAGCCGAGACGGCGTGGGAGAGGAAGCGTCCGTCCGTGTCCACGCTCACCGGCTTCACCAGGGCGTACTCCTTCAGGACATGCTGCAGGGAATCTGCCATAGNACACACACACACACACACGCTGTCAGTACACATCCTTCACATACAGCTACTCGGTCAGTGCGTAAATCAATCATCATCAGCAGGGACAGTTGACGCTCTTCATATCTTACAAGGCTTTAGCAAAACACAAAGAAGCTGCAGAGTGATTGGATGCAGGCGAACACAACTCGCACAGAGTCGTGCATTCCTGCTCCGCAGAAGAAGGCCAAGTTTCCATCAGTGTGCAGGGTAGTGTCAGGCGCCATGCATATGCAAGTGAACTTCACCTCAGAGGAAAGGTGCAAGCACAGCCTGCTGAAGGACTGCACACTTGTTTTCCAGCTTCCTCTTCAGAAGCAGTGACACTAATGCCTGAGTTTTATGCAGAATATTAAAAGGCAGAAACACTGCCTCCGTCAGCTATTTCACCTCCAGCAGCACCTCACGGAGATCTCAGCCAGGCTGAAGTGTCTAACGCAGAGACACAAAGTTACCAAGCAAGAACGCACATGCCTTCTTCATTTCATTCCAAAGTTCCTTATTAAGATGGATCTTAGTCCAGCTCAGGGTTCAGTGGCAGGAATGAAGGGAAGAACAGGGGGAAAAGTTCCATGGAGGCATGGAAAAGGTTGCTGACATTCAGGGCATTGCCCTTGCACTTTTCTTTTTTTTTTCTCTGAATCTGACGCACTGTAATCTTATTTATTTAAGATGCATATTTGTTTCCAAATAACGCAAGAGTTGCATTTGAGCTTATATGATCATATGGTTTATTTGAAGGATCCCTGATCTCTCTCTNTCTCTCTCTCGGCACTCCAGACAGAAAGTACCCATCAATAGTGAAACCCGAATAAACAAGAAGAAAACCTTTGTACATACCTATGCTGTCGGTGATATAGAGAGGCTTTGCGTGCTGAAAGTGAAGCAAAATAATGATGAACGCATATTTAGCCGGCGTAACATCCATGGCAGGTCGGGGAAGAGGGAGAGAGCGCGCGGGCGACCGACTGCAAACTAGTGATGGGCGATTCGCGATGAATCGCTTCGTTTTGAACGACTCTTTGAAGCGAGTCCGTCGAATCGACTCGCACGCGCGACTGAATCGAAAGTTGCCTGTTCTTTTCCTCGCACAGGAAAAAGAAAAGAAGTGGAAAGTAGCCTTGAATTTTTGTACTTTTACTTGTAAAGATTTTGTTTTGGAGTCTACGTTTAGATTTATTTTTTGAACCAAAACCCTATTAAAGTTTTTTTTTCTCCCTGACATTTAATACAAATTATGCACTGTCTTCAAGCATCACAAGAAAAATATATATTATTAATTATTAATAAAAATAAACTGCTATATAAAGCTAAAGCTAAAGTATGCCAGCTGAATGGGATTCACTCTACAAGTCAATGGAAATTCTCCTATGAATCAAAGGAATCAAATTTCGATTCAGTTAAACGGCTCTTGCTTGAAAGAATCGATTCAGTAAAGTGAGTCGGAATGCCCATCCTAACTGCAAGTAAAAGCAGTTCCTCTCTCTTTCTACCATTTTCTCTCCTCTTGCCATGATCACTACACAGATTAGCAGGCTATATACAGCACATGGTTCATTAGTTAGCTCCAGAAATAGCCCACATCTCCTGCTAAAAATTCAGACAGCAATAAATCTGGTCATCATTAATGCAAAATCCTGCCTAGCAACCTGTGATAGTCCTCTGTGTGTCATGTTCAGTCATCAAGATCCTAAAGGAATAAAAATAGCATGTTCATTATTAAATGTCAGAAATTCTATACATTATATATATATTTTTTTAATAATGTGAATGTCACTGTAGGCAACATCATGCATTCGGCTGTGGTAGTCTTGATTGGATTACATAACGTACAAGCTACCTACAGGTGGATGTATATATTTATATACATATACACACACACACACACACACACACACACACACACACACACACACACACTCACTCACACACACATATGTTCCCATATACACAGATATTGGTTCCCCGGATTCTCTATCAATCATCCTGCCTGGTCAAACCCCAGGAGATGTCGGCTGTCTGCAGGTTCTCTCTCCTGCCAACTGCCTTTCAGGGACATGAAAGTCTCAGAGCCTGATGCAATATGAGGGTCTGAATCACCAGTTGCTTGAGCTAACAATGCAGTTTTTTGGGCTTGAGTCACATCATGTATTAAAAAAAAAATGACCTTGGTTTATTGTCATGTCAGACGAGCCGTCTCACGTGTTAAAAGCAGTGGCAAAGAAATCAAGATTTTCTCATATGAAGCAGTAAAACCGCAGAGGAACCGACAAAAAAACATTATATTTGTTTCATTTTTTCCAAAGGTACATTTCAGATTGACTTTCTGATGGTGTAATAACAGTACCTGGATTTATTACTTATTGGGCTTCCTCTGTGCAGTGTACATCTATATGTTTGGGTACATATAGGAAAAGGATACTGTAGCCTTGTTTGTAGACTGGAATCAGATTGCTAGTTGCTTGTTCTGTACATTTTTTTATATGTCATCCTTCTATCCTCATGGCCAAAGAAAATATGCATGTATAAACTTGTTCTGCATTCTGTGATAAAATGGAAAGGACTGCACTGCCTTGAGCTGACATAAGTGGATTACTGAAATAGATCACCTGGTAGGATTGGATGGTGGATTCCTGAAAGACAGAGGAATCGGATGAATGTCTAATGAATGCGGCTCAGGAGGAAGAGGGACGCCGGCCATCTATCTGTCAGCACATCTCTCTCTCTCTCTCTCTCAGTCACCACCTCTGGGCCATGCATCTGAAAGTACAATTACAGGTCCTCGCTGCCGAGATCCAGCCCAGCTTATGCGGGGATACGAACAAAATAACACGGAAGAGGGTCACTGAAATCCAAAGGCACAACAAAACCCCCAGCCCTTATTAGCGTTAGCTGTCATTTTTGAGTGGATTAGAGTTGCCATGCATTCTTTTCTGAACTTGTCACGAAACACGTCAGTGACTCATCCAAGGTCAAAACAGTGAAACATCATATGGCATTCATCTCAGACACCTCCACACGACCTTGTCGACTAACTGCATGGCCTCTGCGCACAAAGCCGCTGCACTGTGCATAGCTAAAGAGAACTAGCAGCTTGATGGCATAATGAAGAAGAGAGCTCCGGCTGAGGAAAGCGTAAGTGGACAGAGATCAGGTTTTCTGGCTAGATGGCACAGCTGAGAGTGCATACATTTGTCATGCTTTTATTACAGAGCTAGAAAAGCAAACATGCCACTTGGCTAGAAAGGAAGAACAGGATTTGATCGAAATACTGCATGCCGGCTCTGTCAGCTAGCCAGATCAAGCATGCTAACTCTTATACAACAGATGATAGCTTTACCAGCCCCAGACTCAACGGTCACCCCACAGCTGGCATTGTGATCGGTGGATATAAATCGGAAACATGAGTGCATGTAGCTTCATATTTGGAGTTTATTTAGCTCTGCTTTTAGCAACTGCATCTGAGTATCAGACCACCTCTGACGCAGTCTGAAATATCTGAAATTCATATCAAGTCACATCCTGTGAAGAATGAACAGGTTTGTGGTTGCCATCGAGTAATGGGGCTCAAGACGGACTTAGACTCAGTGAACTACGAAAACTCAAGGAAAGAGTGAACTTTAAAACAGATGGTCATGTATAATAAACATGTATATTAAACAGCCTGAACAAGCCCAGGAGCATCTGTCTGTTTAATAAAGCACACCACAGTCCTTTACTATCCATAAATTGGAGGCAGTGTCGCTATATGTGGTACACTCACCAGCCCCTTTAATAGGAACAGCTATACTCACTGAAGCTGGAGAGTCAAAGATCGGGGGAAAAAAAAGTTTTTTTTCTTTTCAATCTTCAGCTGTCCAGTTTGGGTGAGTCTGTACCTGCTCTAGCGTCAGATTCCTTGTAGCCTGTCTGCCTCAAGGTTTTGACATATAGTGCATTGTGAGATGCTTTTCTGCTCATCACGGTTGTAAAGAGTAGTTATTTGAGTTACCGTGGCCTTCCTGTCAGTTTGAACCAGTCGGGCCATTCTTCTTTGACCTCTCTCATCAGCAAGGTGTTTCCATGAGCAAAACCACTCACTGGATTTTTTTTAATACATTTTGTGTAGTGACTGTTAAGTATTAAAGTCACAAGAGATCAACAGTTTCTGAAATACTCAAACCAGACCCATCTGGCACCAACAACCATGCAACTGAGATAAAAAATTCTAACCATTCTGATATTTGATGTGAATGTTAACTCAAGTTCATGACCTATATCTGTACACAGAAAAACCCTTAACTCCATAAACTCTTGGTTTGTTATTCAGTTATTCAGCTGTAGCCATGTTGCTTTGGAGCTCCTATAAACTATTTATTCACTACAATGAAAATAAAAGGGAAATGTAATTACATGAATAAGGAATACAAGTTTGGACCTAGCAATTTGTCCTGGAAGAGTAAAGGTATAAATTGACCCAGTTCTTAACATGTCATTTGTGTCAATATGACATTATTGCATATAAATATCTTGCTTGAAAGCAGTGAACACCTGAAAAATGAACACGCCGCCTTATTATGGTCAACCGGAACCTATTCCACCAACCATCACATTCATCACAGCGGATCCGGAGTCCACCCTGGAACATTGGGATGGGAAACCAGTTGATCACATGGCATCAAAAGACACTCATTCGCAGCTAGGGGCAATCTGGGATTGCCATGTTTTTGGGAGCTGGGAGAAAACAGTTCCTGAAGCGAACCTATACAAGATCAATCCCTGGACCCTGGAGCTGTGAGGCAGCAGCAATGCATCATTGTGCATTCCTGCAATATTTCATCATATGATCGAAATCAGCTAGTAAGTACTTTACAATAGTTCCATTAACCACATGGCCTGCTTTCGATCATGCTACATGCATTAATCCTGTATGTAATACCAAAAGTTATGTTTCCGACACGTTTCTTCTGTCTCCAATCCAGCTCACCATATGTGTGTGATTCATTAAGTCATATGGGATCAACTCAAAGACCTCAGCTTCCCCAGAACAGGACACATCCACAGTTAACATACTGTACACTACTGTATATCTTAATGTATAATTGATGTTAAAAGATAGATGGCTTGTGCCTAGAGGACAAGTGCTGAGATCTGCAGGGGTGTTTGACCATTTTGGCTGCATGAGTGAGAAAGAATAAAACTTGACTGGCATCACCGCTGGCTCACGATCAGAACACGGCCGAGCCAGAGCATCCCGCCAGAGTGTGTGTTTCCCATTTACTCGCTGTGCCCCCAGCCACACTTTTCTTTGCCTCATACACATTACACTATCTGCTGCACTTGCAACACACACACACACAAATATATGCTGTAAAAACTTTTATAAAGACAGGTGCAAATTAAAGAAAATAACTACAGCTCTGTTTTGCTATAGAGTAATTCTGTTAATGTGGTTTTGTGATCTCTTCCAGGATCATAATACCCCAATCCATAGGGCACAACTGCGTACTGAATGGATGGATGAGTATGAAAATGAGGTAAATCATATGCTATTGCTTTCACAGTGACCAGATGTCAAAGCACTTGGACTTTTTGACTGATGTGTTAGACAGATCTCTCCAGCGCCATCATCAAAACACAAAACTGAGGAAATGTCTTTTGGAAGAATGGTGTTCATCCTTCCAGTAACTATTCTGTTACCTCATGGTTGCCAGACACCTTACTAACACACTTTATGTTGGTTATTCCATTAATTTGTACCCCATCTGTACATAAACATAAAGGTCTGATTCGCCTGGATGGTCTTGTTGGATGGTACTTGAGCGACTTCAAGCATGTGTAGTCCTAGAAAATAAAACGAACCCATAATTAATATAAAAGTTATTCATATTTTCAGCATTTTGTCAAACTAACATGTCTGCTAGCTGTGTTCATCTTCTAAGTCCAGCAGAGGAGCACATCTACCTGTTTTTCCATCATTAGACTACGAATTGTAATGAAATGAATAAGAGTGCATGTTGCTTGGAAGTTGCATTCATTTTCTTGTTACTTTTCCTCGTGGGTTCATAGTGACCACAGACTGAGAAGGTCAGTCCAAACTTCTTGATCCCCAGCCAGCTTGACATAATCTCTCCACTGGTCCTGGAGATGCCTTGGGGTTTCTGTCCATTGGAACGTGACTGATTGGAAGCTGGCCAAACCACCACAACTGACGCCTGTGGAGTTGTAGGAGCAGCGGTTCCCCAGAATTGTCAAGCTTTCCATCCTATCATGGCGATCAAGCATAGCAACCCTGCACTGGAACCTTATTTCCTCTTGCTGTTTTTTGTTTCTTTATTTGTTTTAAGATTTAATCTTAATTACAGTTTTCCGTGTGGGCTATGTGCTAAATTCTGCCTACCGAGATAAGATATCGAGGTACAGATACTAAGATATAATCATGATCTTAGTATCTAAATAAACTACATACACACGTTATCAGGAAGGAGGGAGGTGAAGGGAATCCAAACAATGTGATTGCACTGACTTTAACCGTGGCATGGTTGCTGGTGCCAGACAGGCTGGTTTGAATATCTCAGAAATTGCTGATCTGTTGGGAATTTCACACACAACAGTCTCTAGAGTTTACACAGAATGGTGTGAAAAGCAAAAAAAAACCATACAGGTTCTGCAGGTGGAAAGGCACTGTTGATGACAGAGGTCAGAGGAGAATGGCCAGTCTGGTTGGAGCTGGCAGAAAGGCTCCAGTAACTCAAATAACCACTCTTTACAAACGTAGTGAGCAGAAAAGCAACTCATTCCCATTCAGTTACACCCGCTTACTGAAGATGGATGAATGAATTTTTTTATTTTATGGTTTAACTATAGCATAAATCTTTGACGAAAAACAAGCATAAGCTATTTTAATCCTAATAAACACTTTAGTTTAGATTATTTAGATATTTAGATAGCATTTTCTGTGATATTAATGCCCAGAATTCCATACAACAGCACAAAATTATGTTACTGGTCCTTACTGTTAGCGCTCAGATAATAATTAGAGCCCCCACCTCCAAAATGCTAATGTAATCGCTAATTTAAAGGGATTAATATAGCAATCCATGATCTTAAAGGGTTCAGGAGTTTGACACATTTGTTCTGAAACCAGTATTTTACATCAGTGTATTTTAATGGATGAAACTTGTTTTCCTTGTGTTTTTTTTTTTGGTGGGGTTACTTTAAAACTGTTTAATAGAGTGGAAGAACTGACATTTCACTAGGTATTTTTGGTCAGTTGTGGTTTTCCAGAAAGCACAGAAGCACTTCCTCTGTGCCTGGCTCAGTAATGGGACCAGAAACGGCACCGAGCACAAGTAAAATGGTACTGTTACGAGAGTTCACTGGGCTTTTGAACACAAACTCCCTCAGGCAAAGTGTGCACTCCTATGAAGACATAAAATTTGTTTCTTTCCACCCAGTAGGCTTACATGCATATGCTATTCGTCTGCAATGTATCTTTATATATTGTTTATTTAGGATGTTCAGTGGATAGTGTATGTCTTTGGACTGCCAATGCTGCACTTTTTTTTTTTCAGAAAAAAAAAAAAGAGCTAGATGAGTTTGGATGTGATCCTGGTCAGGGTCAGATGAAGGTTATCATCCTCTGCTGTTCATAAAGGAAGATCAGAACAGCTCCCTGCTGTAGCACAGAGTAAATCCCACTGGGCAGCCATATGCTAAAACTGCAGAGCTCCTCCATGGTCCGGGAGGACCACAAGGTTTTCTGCATCTTCTGCAGCAATGAGTCAAACCTATTAGCAAACGCTGAAGAAAGCAGATGTAAAAAGGCACAATTCGAGGGGACGGGTTTGAACGGTGTGACATTAACTAGAAGAATCTGGACAGTCTCTGCAGTGATGTGCATGACAACATCAGAATACCTCATTAGAGCATGTCTCACAGACAAGGTGTCACCTTTAAAACCTCCTTTGATGCTTTTTCGGCTTGATTTTAATAACTTGGAATAAGTAGAAAAGGGAAGTAGGCATTCCTCAAGAGTCTGATTGAAAACAAAATGAGCACTTGAATCGCACTCTAAACAACAAGCATGAAACATGCCAGGCTGCGTAACACAGTAACAGCCTCATGGGCTCTTCGAAGTTTATTCTAGAAATGCAAAAGTCAAGAACAGAGGAAGTGTAGGAATGATTTAATATTCATTCCCGGCATTCCCATTCAACCAGTCATCCCAGATCTGAAGCAGTAAATCTAACAAAGTAAAAAGCATTTCCTTTCCTCAATAACTTCTCTGCCTCTCTGTGTATATATACTGTATGCTGACTATATAATGGGCTTTGCCCCAGAAATACTCTGTCAAGTTTGAGCCCGATGCTTAAGCAGAAGCAGTCTCGCTTTTCTGGCAGTTGGTGCCACATCCAGTGCTTCCAACTCTATGATCAAAAGCAGTGTGATTTTGGAAAGGAATGAAATAAACTGAAACGAGACGTGAATTTTCCAATAAAACGCTCAAGATGATCAAATGAGGCCCTGGTGTTTAAAAAAACGGTTTGTTTATGACTGGTCTTTCTGACAATGTGAATCAGGTCTGTGAATTCAACAAGTATGTGACATGAGCAACGCATGAATTATCTGCCCTTTAATTTTCCCTCTCTGGAAACAAAAAAATGTTCTGCATCCTCATATTGTGGTAGATCAAATCACATGTGGAGTATCAGGCACTTTTTATTTTTAATCTAATTTGTTAACATGAAAAAACTTGCCTTTGCTGTTTATGCCTATCATAAATTTATTTATCATAAAAAAAATTAAAAAAAAAAACTCTGCAGTGTTGATTTAACGCATACAGTCATTGCACAAATAACTACATACTACACCCTTAATGTTACTGGTTTTGGACACAGCCCGAGTGTTTAAAACTCAGAGGATCTGCTGCCATTCCTGTTATGTTTTTTTTTTTTTTTTGTCGGTATTCCTGGATAATTGGGTAAATTAACAACTATGTTCGGCTTTTGACTTTTTGGTAGCAAGCCCACGTTAATTAGCTAATGTTAGATAGCTAATTTTAGCTACCTAATGGCGTGCTTTGTTCTGCAGACTCCAGAGACAAGATCAGCAAAGTGAGCTAGCTGGCTAAGATTAGCTGCCTTGTTATAAGGAAAAGGATTGCTTCACTCTCATCTCTTTCATTATTGCTCCGTATGAGTTAAAACCAAATGCCGGATGACTTCTTGTCTATTTTTGTCGATTTCTGCTCTTTGTGTAGTTTGCTGTCCAATCAGATTTGTGTTTTCATCATGCTTTCTAGTTAACTAGCTATGTTAGCTTGGCTTTCATCAGCTTCATGTGACGTTGGACTTCCTCCGAAGCATGGAGCATGGTGATGTGTGATGTATCTGTGAAAACTCCTGCCAACTCCAACCTGAGCAGCCATGACTGTCAATTTTTATTGCTGGATTTCCATAGTGATTCATAGAAGCTCAGGAATACAGTGTCTTAAGTATTTTCCAACCCTGTGTCAATAAAGTTTTATATTTCATTCTTTAAAAAAAAATCTTACACGCTGCAGCTGCAATGTTTATACCAAGATGAGGGATTTCTGAAAACTAAAGTGAACTTTTTGACAGCATGTACTGTTTGACGTGGTCATTTTCTCTCCAAGCCACCTCATGGTTGCTTGACCCCTAGTGCCACAATGCCTCTCTGTTTCTCCACAGCTCTTTGACTGTGTGTGTGTGTCCATCAGTGAGACTGTGCCTGGCTATGGCTGGCTTTACGCTGTATGATTTTGCTGTCACAGACAAAAAGTTTGAGATTGACGCATAATGTGATAATGTGACCAAATTTGTAGTCGTGCAGACGAGTTGTGAGTGATAATAAATGAAACAAACTTGAATGTCTGAGAACACAGTGCTGTTAACTCTCATTCTCTCTACTGGTACAGTTTGTGAGGTGCCTGTGCTGGAAGCTTTCCTCCTTGTTGAGTCAGCAGCGTTAGCTGCCTGGTCCTGCTGTCACCCAGCATCCTCCCATGCCACCTGCATCTCCAGCAGAGCCCGGCTCCCCTGCTAACAAACATCACCGTCCTTGATGTCTCGCCGGTTCTGTGGCAGCAACAAATACCTCTATCCTCGTTGCAGGCACACAGCTGAGCTCCCCCCTCTGTCTTTCAACTCAGCCTGGAACCTCATCAACAACTCTATTTAGGAGCACACCAAAACAGTGCTCTGGCACTGCGTGCCTTCCTCACAGGATGAGATGGATGGCAAGAGGGATTCGCTGTGACAGAGGCAACAAAGCAGCCCAGAGGTGGGGACAGGCAATCAATCAGGTTCTTTTAGGTTGGGACTGAAGGCCTTCTTGTAAGGATGTGTTCCTTAATTTAGATGACACAACAATATGGTATGACCGAGTATGGAGGCTATATGGGGACATCAGTGTGCCTGTTATCAAATCATCGTGTCTCTTATGTGCTCTTCAAGTCACCAGAAATGCATGTATACCAAGATGTACAGACATTATCCGCTCCATAATCCCCCTTTCCCACTCCCAATCTTGCATTGTATCTTGGATTAGAAATGGTTCTGTACAGCACAGATATTCTGTCTGCACTTTTAGATTTAATTCTGATATTTGGTATTAAATAAGATTTTGGTGGCCCAATCTGGCAACCCCATTAGCTGTTCTGTCTGCTTCTCCTCCATTGAAAACGTTCATAGAGAGAGTATGGGGCAGCATGATTCCTGTCCCAATGGGCCTCTATTAGCACTTGTTGCAGTTCGCATTTTGACCACTAGGTGCAATAAGAAGTCTGTGGAAGCTAAGAGGGGCAGTGAACGTTTTCATTTGTGAAATGGCAAAATTCTTCAAAATCATTGGTCACTCAAAATATGTAATTAATATTTCAACAAACTTTTAAATGTATGGAGCTGTAAATGCAGACTTTATGAAGACTAACAATAATTGAACAGATGATATATATGCCCCTATGGATGATCTGCTCTTGGAACCCATATATAGAAAATCCAGAAATACAAGAGACACTGTCAGTAAAACCTAACACATTTTTCCAACTGCCTGACTGAAACACTGGCTCGGTAATAAGGAGCGCGTTTTCATCCTTAGCACCACGTGCTTCTCATTAGGGTACATCATGCCTAGTGAGACGCCTGCAGACTTAACTCCAACTCATTTGGGCCAGGCTTACCAGAGCCAGGCCAGATGGTGCCGTATCTCAAGCTCTCACCAGCTCCTTAGCCAGTTGGTTCATATTTAGAATATTGGGTCATAGACCTTCCTCATTCTGAATAACCAAAGCAAGTTTGTGAAACAAAGCAAGGCAGATGTGACGGTGAAGGATAATAGCAGACAGCTTAGTATTCCTGTTCCTGAAGAGCACACCTGCTAGGCTTGAAGGTGTCTATTGGTCTAGGAAGACTGTCCTGCCTTTGCAATTATACTGGTATTGCCTTCATCCACAAACCAGACACACAGCTGTGGACTCAAAGGGAATAAGGTAGCATTAAATTAAATTACAAACAAGCCTTGAACCTTTAGCAGTACAAAACAATACAGTGCATTAGAGTACACCTCACTAATCCCACAGCATGTAGCCTATTGCACTGCAGCACACAACACCAGAACATAGTGTGAGAAAAACACCTCATAGTAGTGGAATACTAGTAGAACATGAAAAACGAGTGCACTGAGTTTAGTGTAACATACGGCTGTCAGTATTAAGACCAAGTAATTGTGGAACATTAGGTTGTAAAATTAAACCAGACTTATGTTATTGGTTTCAAGGGTAAGGATTATCAGGGTTAATGAAAATCCATTAAATCCATTAGGACCAATGGATTTAAGCAATAGTAAGACATAATACCACAGCACTTTTGAGTCTGATTGGTCAGAAGGTGATTACATTTCTATAACAGCAGGGTCAGATAGTAGTTTTGGCAGATGCCGTAATCCAGGCTGACTTACAGAAGTGCTTTGAAGTCTTTATTAATAAATACATTCTGATACTGGTTTGCTAGATCACAGACTAAGATTACCATCCGTCTAAAAACTCTGTTGGGGAGGTAATATAGTAAAAAGCACACAGACAACACAAAGATTTTCTTGGACAGGAGAGCGCAGTAAGAGGCAACATCTGTGTTGAGTTGTGATTTCTTCCACTTTCTCTCTGCTGTTCTTCATGCTCTCTGATTACTGCGTAACACATGCGACAGCCAAGGAACAGGGCAAGAAATCCTCCTGGGGTTTAGAAGATAGAGGCAAGAGGAGGTCCATGGATGAGGAAAGTGAGAAGAGGAAAGTGTCTGTGGCTAACCCCAGTGGTAGGGAGGAAAAGGAGGAGTCAGGGCCTGGAAGGGATGATGGTGAAGGATACCACGTGAAGAAAAGAATTTCACTGTGCTGTAATGCATATGTGACAAATAAAGGCTTCTTCTTAAAGGTGGGATCAGTGATGTTTATGCCAAAACATTTTTGTAATATTTCTCTCAGCAGCTTTCTGGAAGCTGTCATGAGGAACGACCCTGTCTATGTGGCATCCCACATTCTTTAAACAGGAATAAAAACAAATGTGGACCACCAATATCCAACCAATCAGGACAAGCAGGCAACTCTACCTTCCTGCCAATCATGTTTCCTGTCAATTCAGTGATATTTTTGAAAATATAATAATTACCTATTTTTTGGTAAACAGTTTTTTTTTTTAATATTTCTGTCCACATGAAAATGCAAAAATTTGCGAACCCTCACTAGCACATCAGCCCAGTGATAGTATGATATAAACTGTTATATCAAAGGTTATGGCATTAAGAGCATGCGTATTGACTGGTTCCAAAGGCAAAATGCATACATTCCTCCGGACATGGCCAAAAAATGACAAACACAAGGATTCAAATGTGTGGACTGACCATGAGGTGGAACTACTGCTTAAGGTTACGCCTGAATACAAGCCTTATCTAAAATTCTTGCTGGCAGTGTGGCTTGTAGTCCCGGAGCAGTATATTCAGGAGCAGCACATCACGTATCATTTTCTGGGGGAATCCTCTGTGATTCTTTGGACGGTTAAAGGTTCTAATTTCCTAAAGCGATACTACACTGAAACCTTTCTATAAGGGAAACTTTGCAGTAGGGCTCAAACATAGATCTTTACAGGGTTTTCCCAGATGGACAAACCAAAGAAGTGACAGATGGAACTACAGTAATATGTACCTTAGGTATGTGTTTTTGGGGGCCATGGTGCTCACTCAGAACCCATGGAGGCTATCTGGGGAAAAACGTCCATTCCATGGCACCACACAAACACAAACATATTTACATAATCATACACACATAGGGGCAGTTTATCTAGGCCAATCCACCTACTGGCATGTTTTGGGAGGTGGGAGGAAACCAGAGAACCTGGAGGAAACTCATCTGTTCACAGGAAGAACATGCACAGACTCTTCAAATACAGCAATATAAGGTCAGGATTGAACTGAGGACCTGGAGCTGTGAGGTGGCGAACAGATCTATCTATTAGAAATTTCCGACTATAACTATAATTGCTATA
The DNA here is from genome assembly GCA_037577455.1 of Pangasius macronema. NCBI lineage: Eukaryota > Metazoa > Chordata > Actinopteri > Siluriformes > Pangasiidae > Pangasius > Pangasius macronema. The sequence goes on along the minus strand of CM074959.1, from coordinate 3,560,509 downwards.
ATTTGCTTGTTCTATTTGGTACTCTTGTTACTATATTGGCCAGGACTGGCCAAGAGATTTTTTTTTAATTAAAGCAACTTATTTGGATTAATTCAGAATAAATAAATGTCAATGTGACTTACCTTATTAAAGAGACTGACATTTTTGGAATACATTATGGAAGACACTGAGCAGAGCAGGACAGGCCAGTACAGGCATAAACACTCTTAGGATGGAGTCAGTCCTCTGGCAGAAGGCCAGCTTGTGTGTTAATGGGCAGCCGATACACCAGTGCCAAAACTGTCTGAATTTTACAGCTTTCTCTGCAACTGCTTATTTCTCTTAGACACCGTATTTTCTCCTTAAACCTTTAATAGTCCTCAGGGCATCTGTTAGAGCTAGCAAGCGGAATTGTCAAACCATTGACTAACTCTCTGTGGCATATTTCAATGAGACTTTCTTCTGTTGCCCAGCAACTCTGTACCTGTGTGACCTCAGAGGACGTTTAATAAGATGTAGGTTTGCAGCAAGGAAAAGTGAAGGGTTCCCCCACAGTCTATTTCTGGAAAGTATCTAAGCAGATGGACCACAGTAGGGCCAGTGGTGCACTGCCCAAGATTATAGAAAATCCTCACTGACTCATGACATTTTAATCCGAAATGATGCATGAGCGTGTTTAGAAAACCTGCCTGTAAAGTTGTTATTACTGTAAAGAGAGAGTTAGGGGAGTGTATATTGGAAATGCTGAACTTGGCCCATCCATCAATGCAAAATACCATGTTTTTACAGATGACATGTTAGGATTAGATATGCAGCCAACTATGGCAGCTATGATGCATAACTTACATCCATAGTACCAGGACTTTAAAGCAGTTAGATAAAAAACAAACATATAGTCAGGTCCGGAAGTATTTGGACAATTACAGAGTTATTGTGATTTTGCCTTTATACACCACCACAATGGATTTGAAATAAAACAATCAAGAT
>CM074959.1:3504453-3519984 GCA_037577455.1 Pangasius macronema | reverse complement strand
CACCTACAATCCCTGCCGGACCCGAGACTCGAACCCACGACCTTCAGGTTCACCTTCAGGTTACAAGTCCGACTCACGAACCATTAGGTCTTGAGTTCAAACCCTGATATTCTAATTGTGAATAATATATTTGAATAGGACAGGGATCCAGTAGCACTCATCTTCAGTGTCTGCTTTGTTGCAGTTTAAATGTCGTCTTTCTTTTTTTTATATTGTGAGGAGATAGCTACGTTCAGCTATAATCAACATAGAAAATGTGTTGGCTGTGTACAAACCAAAATTAGGGAAGGAGTTGTTGAGATGTAATTAAAAATGTATATAATTTCAATACAGTCTAGAAGTATTAAAAAAAAAGTAGTAAAAAAAAAGTGCATTAAAGTTTTTGACTATTTGCATAAATTGAATTAATTAATTTTCCCTGATATGCAGATGACGTTTCACTAGGAGTAAATGCTGATATTCAGTGAACCTTAATAAAATGTATGAAGGAATATGAAGGACACTAACAAATTGACCCAGACAAATCCAAACAAATGCAAAAAAGAGAAAGAAAATGGTAAAAAGCCAATGTTACCTTAAGAGCAAACACAGTAGCCTTACAGTAGCCTTGAAGAAGATTACAGACTGTGTGTGTGTGTGTGTGTGTGTGTGTGTGTGTGTGTGTGTGTGTGGCATGCTGCCACTATAAATCAGCGTACTCTGTCTTCAGATAACCAGCAGCTCTCATTTGTATTTAGCCTCTCATTCTGTAGGCCATACCTGATGCTAGATAGTTTTCATTGGGGCAGCTTGTCATTTGAACACACACACACACACACACACACACACACACACACACACACACACACACACACACACACACTTTACGGGCTTGAACAGTCTATTGCATAAAAAGCAATGGGAGCTACCAAAAGCCTTGAATGTCTAGAGGAACTTGAATATTAAGAGCCACATTAGGAGAACTGGGCCATTTTAACGTGTTAGCAGTTAGTTTGGAAAATGGCTAGCTGCTTTTATAATCTGCATCTGTACAGTTTCCGTGTCCACTGTAGCCTGAGATTCATGTTCTTGGCTGATAGGAGTGAAACCCGATACGGTGTTCCACTGTTGCCGCCTATCCATCTCATGTTTCGGCGTTTTGTGCTTTCTGAGATGCTTTTCGGCTCACCATGGCTGTAAAGAGTGGTTATTTGAGTTGCCGTAGCCTTCCTGTCAGCTCAAATCAATCCACACACACACACAAAATATAGCATTTGAGCCACAGTTTGTTGGTTTGCTGAGAATCACAGTGTGATCTAACCATTAAAGCATATGTTATGGACTTTAGGTTTCCAATGAAACAGACAAAAGTTCACAAGTAACGATGAAAGTAATGCTTCTCCATCTCCCAGGCAAAATGCCCATCAACTCAGCTGCACAGAAGCATGACACTACTTAAACAACTAGCCCATTTTGTGTTTACACAATAATTAAATCACTGTATAAATTGTTGCATAAGACATACCCAGCAGTGACATAGCCGAACTGCAAACGCAAATCACCAGCCTTAGAACGTGGCCTGATTTGACACACCACATCTGTATTATGAATTTACTTTAATGAATAAAATATATTGCACATCACAGAATCAGTGGCGTATCTTCTCAAAGTAATGTGTAAGAAACTGATATTTTCTGTAAGCTCTCAAAGCGAGCTTTGGAAGTTAATTGCTTCTTCTTTAGTCACTGTGCATCTGTGTATTCCTTTCGGCTTATATCACACTGTCACACTGCAAACAATCAATTCCAGGAAAACAGCACAAACGATTTTGCCTCTCAGGCAGAAGTAAACGGCGTCCATTTCAGGTCAGTCATTCAAAGGTGATCGGATCAAAAGTTGAAGTTTCTGGATTGATTCAGCTTTTAAAATGAGTTTACTCCAAGCCAAAATCGAATCAGATCCCTGATGAACAACAAGCCCCATGACACCATCTTGACCTAAGGACAACCTACAACCTTGCAAAGCTACTCTGTAGGGCAGTAGAGACTTAGGACACTTATCCAGATCTATTTGCATAGGTCTCTGATGTTTTTTTTTTTTTTTACAAAGTGTTCTACATGTTTTCAGATCACATTGAAATGCCAAGAGATGGCAATAGAAAACGTCTATACCAAGCAGGGCTGTTTCTTGCTGTAAGTGATATAAGTGGTCACATGATTAAAAAAAATATATAGATATGTAAAAAAGCACAATTTAAAATCATTTAGCAAGGGTTATTTATCAGGTAATTGCAAGGGACCCTCTTGCGATGTAGAAAACAGGAAATACAATTTATGTAACTAAGTAAATTAACGTAACAAACATTAGAAGACCACAAAGCTACTAAAATCTAGCTACTTCTTCATGATCTATATGAAGTGACTAACTGGATTTAGTCAACTTGTCCGCTTTCTTGCTTCCGTCTGTTGATGTGCTTCCATTTGAAAAGTTAGTGACTAGCTAGCTAGGTAGCTATCATTTAGAATAAGAAGCCTTAGGCTAACACACACTAAGTTGTTAGCTCATTACTACTAGCTATGACAACAGTATCCAGATGTCTTTAAAGATAATAACCGCTAATCAGGTGGTCGAAATGTCAATCACCTACAGTTCTTTTCACAACTATAACAGCTACGATGATCACAAGAAATGATTTTCAAAACTTTCATCATGCTAAGTAGCTAAGTAGCCTACTGGTCATTTCTTTTAGGTTCTATAAGGAAATATTTTTACATGTCATCAGTGATAGTTAATAATCCATGTTAATTAAGGATTAATTCTGGGTATTCTTGCATATAACATATGATTGGTGCAGGAGGAGACCTCTGAGCCCTGATACTGAGAAGTTACAGACCACGCCATTGTCTGAACCCATCGTTTCTCCTAAAGTTTATATAAAGTTTGTGTAGTGCACAAACCTTCCAATGAAACAAGACATTTTAGACAATCATTCTTCATCGTTTTGACTTTCCAGTAATAATTGTTTTGATCATGTAGTGATTCTGCAAGTGGCTTTACCTGCCTGACCCTGGATTAAAAAGAACAAACGTTTGAGAAGATTCAGCAGGCAGGTAGCAAGTCCAGACAACCAAGTCACTCACACACACACACACACACACACACACACACACACACACACACACAGTGAAAGAAAGATAAAGGTGGGAATCACTGGCTGCACAGGTATATCTGTTTGTAGGGAAGAGTGTGTGTGTATATGTGTGTGTGTGTGTGTGTGTGTGTGTGTGTGTGTGTGTGTGTGTGTGTGTGATACAGAGAGTGTTTGGTTTTAAGATGACATGTTGTTTGATGGAGAACTCTGGAGGGATCGGGTAGACGATTTCAAAGCTAATCCTCTGCTTACTGACCTACGGCTAAGCTGCTGAATGGGGAATAGCAAACAACAATGCTGGAAATGTTTGAAAGAAACAGGAATATAGGGCTTAACAAAAAAGAAGCATATCCAAAGTCTTCCCAGGGGGATATATACTGCAGACCAATTTTTGTAGAGTGGTAGGAGGATAAGCATTTTTATATACATACACACACAAATATGGACGGACTCTAAAATGTCGTATTCATTTAGACATCATGTGAGGAATAATAAATAGGATGGTGAAGGAATGAAATACAGCCTTAATCTGATGGAAAACAATACTAAGAAATCTATCATGTTCATGTTAGGAGGAAAAAATCCTAATCAGTCATCTCATTTCCCAAAAAAAATCTCTGGGGCTTTTGGATCATTTGCATGTTATCAGCTGCTGTTCTCGGCTGCTTTGACTCATTTTTTTTGTCTGAGGAGAGAGGCAATCTCTAGATAAGGAAGCTTCAAAATGTCGAAACTTCAAAAAGTGAGTTTGAGCTTTATAATCTTTCCCCAAAGCTCACTGTTGTATAGCAGGAACGTTATAGATTTGTGGATTTGCCAGCTTTATAGCTCTTGAAACACACCAGCTTAAGCAAGTGAGGCAGAACATATATATACATGGTGTGTGTGTGTGTGTGTGTGTGTGTGTGTGTGTGTGTGTGTGTGTGTGTGTGTGTTGCTGAACATTCAACAGGCTGTAGATAAAATGGTTTATAATATGATTCAGATCTGATCAGTCAAACAAGTACATACAAGTATTAAGTATACGAACTGGCCCCAGCTCCCTAAAAGCATTGTATATATACAGAGCAGTGCAAAAGCACTCTATTTTTTTTAGTACAAACTTTATTATAGATTTTTATTTTATGATTTCTACATTATCAAGTCAGTACAAAAACATTTTAGATTTCCAAACATTACTTTTCACACCAAATATCGCCTTTGTTTCATTTATTAAAATTTAGCATTTTTTAAAACGTAGAAACATTTAATGTCATTATTTTTGAAGACGTCTTTGCTCTACAGCATTTCTTTTACACAGTACTGTAAGACCATGTTAACTTTTAGAGAAAGTGTTCAATGTGATCCTCGCTCTTCCGTTTCATGAGCCTTTTTGTGCAGGGATGCTTCGAAGAAACTCAACCCCTGTAATTTGATTAAATTGAAAATGCTAGCATTGTGTATTGAGAGCCAGAGGTGACAAGATGTTGATGCAAACTCTTTTTCTTTGATTTTTTAAAGGTTCTTTCAATAATCATCATCAGAGAACAGTAACATACTGTACATGGTCACCATAGAAATATCCATAATAAAAGTCCAAAAATAGGCAGACCAAGGTCAGCCGGACAAATCCCAGGAAAACATGACCTGCTGGCTAAAGAACAGTGAATTAGAATTGGCAAAAATACCCAAGTAGCCTAGCAACCCGATACTACACTGTAATAATCTGACTGAATAATCTATCAAGACTTTTATTTAAGAATCAGATTGATTTTAGCTAAAATGTTATCCACTCTTTATTATGGATTACCACTAAAAGGCAGGAAGTGCTATTTAGCTAAACTAACACTTTCAAATGGTGTAACTCCTTATGGCTTGGCTTGCTGTAAGTAGCTAAATGATGCTAAGCAGTGAGCTAGCCTGCAATGACCGGCTATATACACACATCTTATAGAAACTAGATATTAGAAACTAAATACTAGAGAGAAATTTAAGGCGTACAATTCTCTTGATGATTACAACTTTATTGTTTGTGGGCGTGTTCAAGTTTACGATAACAACATCGAAGATGTCTTGGCACAGAAAGTTAAGCTGCTGCCCAAACAGACGCCATTTTTCATTTGTTAGCTAAACAAAAAAGTTTGCTAGCTAAAAGTGTCCATTATAAGCAACTCCTCAGGAAGAACTTGACCTGGCTATCTAGTGTTAGCTAGCTAGCACCTTGATGTAGATTTTAGATGAGATACATAGGTTTGTTAAAGCAATATAAATTAGGAATGTTTGCTACCTAGGAGCTAAGCCTGTTAGCATCTTCGATATCAAGCCAACTTCACTGACATGATAGTAAGAAGATATCGAGGTCCAGACCTCTCTACTTTATGAAGGTCCTGATGATATGTTCTCTAAAGACACTACAATAACACAGTAGTCACCTTCTTGTTGTAATGTATGCAACACAAATATAGGCCAACATCTGACATAGCTATAATATAAATATGTGAGTAAATGTCAGTGTTTTTTAAATTTAGACTACTCATAACTTTGCTAGTCAAGTCTGCTTGCTAGTTGCAGTAACATCTGGTGATTGAGTGAGGCTACAAGCTCCTTAGTTGGCTTTTTAAAAAAAACAACTTAATTTTAGAACAATTTTAAGCTGATGTTTTGTGTAATGATACTTATTAAGTCTTAAGTGGTAAACTATCATAACTGAGCTAGCAAAGGCTAATAGTTTTATTTTTAATTTATTTTAATGCACCTACTAGTTAGTTAGCTAACAGCTGCAGTTTATGTCATATTGACCTGTTTTGTTGTAGCATATTTTATTGCCACTCTTTGATTCGCAAAGTTATCCATTGCTTGTTCAGGAATAATATTTTATACACTATCATAACAACTCTACAACGTACATGCTAACTAAATTCAGTAGCTGGATAATTTAGTAATATTGTGTATTCAGTCAAATCAGCACATGCACATGCACATGCTTAGCTAATTAGGCGCTATATAAAATAAACTTCTTCTTCTTCTTCTAAGCTACAAGCTACTTAGCTGCCTATAAATAAGCACTTAATGTTTAATTTATTTTAAGTAAGTGATAAACTGTCATAACTAGGTTAACAAAGACCAACAGTTTGGTATTTTAATGCAAACCTACTTAGTTAGCTAACGTCTGCAATTTATGTTATATTGACCTTCTTGTAAAAGCCACAATTTGCTTAGCAAAGTTACTCATTGCTTATTCAGTACTATAATATTATATATTATTATAACTGCCATTTTTCTTTCTATGCTAACCCAATTTGGTAGCTAGCTAGTTTAGTAATATTGTGTATTCAGTCTAAATTAATTGATGGTAGCTGTACGTATATGCTAACAAGAATAAAGTCATAGTGTTCCAGTGCCAAAATAGTGCAGTGGGTGCGAATGCCATTATTTATGTCTGTGTGAATGACTTGTTGCGTACTAGTCATGCTATAGAAAGCGCTACTGGCCATAACAGAGCTACGAGACATGAGGAAGACGTGAGAAACATTAAAGGTCATAGTCGAAGTCGCTGTCAGTGCTTGTAATAATGAAAAAATGAAACACTGTTTATCAGAGCGGTGTAACAGAGAACAGAGGTGAGAGACCTTGAGGAGAATGGACAGACGATGAAATGTGTGACAGTGAGTCATTGCTAGATCAAGGCTAAGGCATTTACCCTGGCTAATTTCTCTACTGGAAGTTGATATGCTTGTCGTGTTGGGAGGCAGGCGGTAAATAATCCGCCAACAATCGTTTTTCATAGTTACTGTGATGAACTGTACCACCTACATGGATTAATACTTTTTACAAATACTGTTATGGATTTTTGTACTATAAGCACTAAACTTAATAATCTTTTCATTTGTAATTTGTAAAGCTACAACTTTTGTAGCAATAATAATTTAATGAATACATTTACATTGCTGGGGGGAAGATGGCTTAGTGGTTAGGACTGTTGCCTCTCACTTCAGAGGTTGGGGGTTCAAATGCCACCTCCAGTGTGTGTGTGTGTGTGTGTGTGTGTGTGGAGTTTGCATGTTCTTGGTGCGTTGTAGGCTAACTGGCATTTCCAAATTGTCCATAGTGTGTGAATGTTTGTGAGTTTGTGCCCTGCAATAGGTTGGTACCCCATCCAGGGTGTCCCAAGTCCCCTTGGATAGGCTCCATGTGACCCCATGTAGGGTTAGAAAAATGGACAGATGGATGGAGATGTGATGGATGATATATGATAAGCACTGTGGCTAATCTACAGCCATAACTTTTTACCCTGCATTTGAGCTCCAGAAACGATAACAACCCACTAAAAACGTGAACAACAATAAAGCACAGCATACTATGATTTCTTCTTAAATATGTGTTGGTAAAGTTCACCAGGTTGAACTTCACAAAGTCTTGCTACAGCATCGTTGCAAAGTCGGTTTGACTCTGCTTGGTTTTCTTTATTGATTCCCTCTCTGCTTTTTGTAGTCTGTCTGCTGCTCACCTGTTGAATCCGCTTGGCCATTACAACTTGTTTGTCTTTGCGTCCAGCTTGTACAAATCTGACAATAATGAAAATTCAGGGCAAGATCAAGACGGTTGGAAAACGTGGAGAATAATACCCTTCCATCATGAACCTGGTGCTACCTTTCTACCTTTCATTACATCATATAAGTCTTCATTCTCCTTGTCCGTTGTATGTGAGAAGGTCTGATTGAATCTCAACAAACATTCCAAGGCCTTCAAACCTTCTGCTTTGATGCAGTGGCACACCTCCATCTTACGTCTTTCTCTCGTCCAGATCCAGGCTGCTGAACGTCCTGCTGAACGTCCTGCATGTGAAGTTATTTATTTGTAATTGTTTTATTTTAGGGTGTATACCCAAGTACTACTAAACGTTCTAGATATATTCTGGGGGGGAAATGTTCTGCTAAGGTCTATTTAACATCACACCTCTATATCTAACTGGTCCAGCATATCTAAAAGCTGACAATAAGATGGATTCTAGGAAGCGAGGCAGAAGGAAATCAATCCATTTGGATGAGGTGCTTGACATGTCTGTCAAGAGAAACCATAGATGAATCAATCAGCTCTCTGAAATGCAACAGGAGTTATTCTCAGAGACGATAAGGACTTGAAAACAAGGTCTACTTGAATCTAAAGCACACGTTCAATATCGTCAAACTAGGGAATGCACGTATGAAAATATTTGACAGAAATGTAATAATTAAATCGGTCATTTTCTTAGTTAGTGAAAACAGACCGAAAAAAATTTATATCCACACGTTTAGAAGATTGTCTGTTTGATGACGGATTGGATTGTCAGTGGGTGGCCATGGAAATGAAGTCGGAGTGAAGCTGCTCTCCTAAATCCACTCATTGCAGTCAGGATTTCAGTTTGAAACTGTAATGGGACTGCAAGGCACATCAGTCCCAAAATATCTCCGAATTGCTCAGTGATGCATGTTTTTTTTCTCTCTCCATATTTCTGGTGTTGTGTTCAATGGCAGAAGTTTAAAAAAAAAAAAAAAAAACGTATTGCAGAAACTTATCTCAAAAATTCACAGTGGCTCTGGTGATGACTCCACTGTAAATCGTGTGAAAGCAGTTCTCATACACACCTTCTCAGAAGTTCCAATGCCACTGGTGCTTTTCACCATGCAGACATCTGGGGACTTAGCACAAGCAAAGAGCTAGACAGAATTCAAATGTATATATTCATCTTTATCTCCAGCTTCCTGTTCCTTGCTTGAGGACATTTTTACCCCAAACCGATTTGAACAGATTCTGGAAAAAGGACAAAATAAAATCAGCAATAATAATATCTACAATAAAATCTATTTTGGTAACAAGGAATATCATTAATTCTAAAAAAAAAATAAAATCCATTTTTATTAGTCAGACTATAAATATAAATAAGTATATTATTTATTAAAGTGAGGCTCCGAGTAGCTGTTAATGTAAACACACTGAGTGATAAATGTATGAGACAGCTAATAGCTGCTGGCTCATTCAAAACATGTTCACTAAGTCATGCCGTGACCACACACACGTCTACAGATTCTTTCCCATTTCTTTCCTAATGGGATTTTTACTAGCCCTTGGGATAATTCCTAAGGGTCAGCATCTTGGAAAAGTGTCTTACTGAATTTCCTGTATGTTGAACACAAGTATTCTTAACTGTATCTCTGGAGGTCTGAGAGAACATGAACGTTGATAATATTATTAATCAGAGATACAGACAATCACATCGCGACATTCGAACTACACTCACCGTCCACTTTCTGCAAATCTGCCAATCATGTGGTGACATTTTTCCAATCTTCAGCATGCCAGGTCCCTGCTCCTGCAGATTCCCGTTCTTGGCTGACAGGAGTGAAACCCAGAGTGATCTTTTGCTGTTGAAGCCAATCAAGGTGGTGTTTTTTTTTGAGATCCTTTTCTGCTCACCACGGATGTAAAGAGTTGTTATCAGCCTTCCTGTCAGCTTCAACCAGTCTGGTCATTCTCCTCTGACTTCTCTCATCGACAAGGTTCACGTCCAAGTTCAAGTGTCGTTTCAGCCATATGCAAGTACACAGTGACACGAAACAACGTTTCTCCAGGACCAAGGTGCTCCATAAGACAAACACAGAACAACACAGAACTACAGGGACTACATCATTTATACATAAGGTGTTTTCACCCGCAGAACTGCTGCTCAGTGGATTTTATGCTTTGCTCTGCTGAAACATGATTAACTGACTGGATAATTGCAAGGGACCAGTGAGTGTACAGTCCAACAATGTTCACATAGCATGTGAGGTAAAACACTTTACAATGCATTTCCTTATTAAGTTAGTAAGTACTCAAAAGCAAATCATGAACTAGCATGCTACTTATTTGAAACCAGTACAGTGTATGCGTCGTTGCTAATGAATAAGGAATTGTTTATTCCCACAGTAGTTAACATCAGATAACATAAATTTGCTTATATAGCAACAAACAGGAAATGATCATGAATAAGCATCTCTGAACTGTATCTCTGGAGGTTTGGAAGAACATGACCTTGTGGATATGATGAACCCCAAAGAAAACCACACAGGAACATTCTACCAGCTTTTGAAGGAAATTAAAGGTCAAAGATTCATCAATGATTTGGAAAAGCATATAGTTAAAACTATGTGCACAAAGAGGTAAATCACATAAAGAACCATTTTGTTCTGTATTTGTAATAGTTAGTGGGAGTGTATAAAACTTGGGTCCCTGGAGGACCAGTGGTTAGGCTGCAGCGCTCTCACTGCTGTGGCCTGGACTCGATTCCCAGCCAGGGAACCAATGCCAGCCGCTATGGTTGCGTGCAACAGTGCGCTCTCAGTGCCAGTCCCAAGCCTGGAGAAAATTAGGGAGGGCTGCATCAGGAAGGGCATCCGGCGTAAAAACTATGCCGAATCAAATACACGGACTAATGATCCACTGTGGTAACCCTTAACAGGAGCAGCCAAAAGACGAACAACAACAGTGGTAGGGTATAAACCTGCAATGCATCATTTTATGCATTTGGTGTATACATACATACTGTATACACAAGTTGGTCCTAGCAATTCCCACCCACAAGCCAGCTCTCCCTACCAACAGTGGAGGGTGGAGGCTGACACATGCTCCCTCCAAGACGCTTGAAGCCAGCCAACCACATCTTTTCAAACTGCTGCAAAGGCGGTGTCACAAGGCAGTGTAACACACTCGGAGGAAACAAGGAGCTCAGTCATACAAGTTACAGTGCTAGAAATATGCCAAATTTGACTCATACTCATTTTTGAGGATGGTTAAGAGAGCCTCCACTGCCCTGTCATTTATTTAGAACAAGTTCTCAGCGATTTTCAGCTGAAATTATCACTATTAGCATTGTTAGCATAGCTACATAATTGTCTAACATTACAGACATATCAGGGTGTTTAATCCAAAGCCTTTCCTTACCCAAGTCTGATAAAAACGTAGCTACGGGATTTGTAGTTCAAAGCTTTATACAGATTGTGTGTACAGAACTTTGCATGTCCAGCTTCATTCCTTCATCAGTAATAAAATATTCCATCTTTGGAAAAGCACCATCAGTGTTTATCCCGGTATTATTGCATTTCATGTCTGTAATTTTTTACTTTTTTTCAGAAGCACAGCATGATGTGTGCTAACACAGTAATTATCTGGGGGGGATAGGTTGCATAGTGAAGTGGAGTTGAAGAGTGTCTATAAAATGACTGACACAAGGCCCATCGAAACAATTCCAGTCCAGATTGAAGTGCATTTGCAGAGTTGCAATTTTTTTTTCCAGCCACATAATACTCTTGTGCTGAGGCCATGGCTTAAACCTTTTTTTTTATCATGTTCTACACATTTTTCATTTCGGAAATGTAAACACATGGACTATCGCTCCTTTAAGTAAAGAAGATGAACCTTTAACCCTTTACTGCACATTGTTGCCATATGGCAACAATTTACAAACTACCCCCCTAATTTTTTTTTTTTTTAATNTAATTTTGAAATATATTTTTATTTCTTGAACTAATTCAAGTAATAAAAATCCATAAAAAAATAAATAAATAATTCATTCAAGGAAGTAAGTAAGCAAGTAAGTAAGATCTTGCATTGACCAAAGTACAGGTAATAAAATAACATAAGAAATATATTTAAAAAAAAAACATAAATAAAATAACACATAAAACAGTAAGACAAACAAACAGCAACACAAAACAAAAATTTCAACACTTTAGTGATCTAAGAGAAACAAGAGCGCCTTCACATAATGTATCTCTTAGTGATGCCTGCTCAGATATTATTAAAAAAATAATTCTTGTGTGTATTTATGGCAGATTTGGGCCTTGTATTTTCTGCTTACTGTAAATAACAGGAACTTTCTGATCATGAATATGCAGATAGATTACATTTCTAATGGAACATCACTAAGTATGACTACAGGTAGGAACTAATGGACTCGCAGGGTACGAAACAAACCCTCAGCTCATTTAATCCACTGTGAAAAGGAAAGTATTTGCTCCTCCTTGCATGAGCTGGCCTCTCTGAAGTAAGAGCTCTTTAATCTCAGAAGCAGACTATCTACATTTCTTTTCAGTTGTTTCAAAGAGGCCTAGTCTTTCTCCTCACTGACATGCTCTATAATTAAAAAGTCTCTACTGCCAAGAGGACGAGTGGCGAGTGTCACACTGTGAGAGCGGTTCACAGGTGGAGGTTTTACCTCATAAATTTGCGTTCACGGTAGAGGGAAGGACAGTAGAACAAACGCTTGAGTCTATTTTCAGCCATTCTTCACCTTTCTATTCCACTAATCAACACTCCAGAGAGTTTAATTAATCTTTGCAGGGTCACAACTATAGAGTTGTTTCCCTCTTGAAAGGTAATTAAGATTTCCGCTATTACTCCGAAGCCCCACTGACAAGGCCCAGCTCTTCCGACTGCACAATTTGCATCATGGCACAATGTCCAATGTCTAAAAAAATACACGCAAAAAAAATAAATAAAAATTCAGAGTCAAGGTGTCATGTCTCTAGGAAGAACATTAAAGTTAAAGCTGAAAATAAATGATGTTTTTTTGCCCACCTTGTTGAATTCTTGAATCTGATTGGCCAGAAGGTGTTGATTAATCTTCTATCACAGTATAGGTCAGATAGTAATTAGACTCCATGGTTTAAATTAATGCACCAGTTTCTATAGTAACAACTTGCACAGGGGCTTATATGAAGGACGCTCCATGTAAACTACATCTAAAAATATATTTAAATGTAAAATATCTTCAGGACAGATTTGCAGTTTNATCAGTCTTTAATAAATATTAAATTGTACTCTTTAGCAAATTGCTGTGGTATAAGAGAAATAAAACACCCAGGCACATGCTGTACAACTTTGAGATGATAGTCCAACATCACACCATCCTGTCGTTAATTAGCACACCCTGTCGTCTTTTATTCCTTACTTAATTACCAGAGAAATGCTCATGTACTGCTTCCTAAGCATCCACTCTTTCATAGCACTCATAGCAATGCAGCATGCAGAAGTTCTGCTGTTGCATCTTTCATGAAGCTACCACAAGCTGGGTCTGAAGTACCACAAGATGGACATAAGGTCGTGGAGGTGAATGGACTCGCTGAAAAGTCTGCTGGGACGATGCCCTCCAGCTGCAGAGAGCTAAAAACTCCTCCACATCAGCTCAAAGTCCCAGTCCTGGGGGTGCGAAACGCTCCTCCACAGATCCCACAGATTACTCACACGCTTTAGCAAAACCCCTGCATCCCTGGAGGAAGAATATGAACTTAGGTTAGTGCTCTGAGGCGGTAAGAAAGCATGTTGGTCGGTTTGTTAAAGCTGCAGTTCACAATTCACGGATTGTTTTGTAGTCGTTTTAGGAATCTGCAACAGGGCCCCAAAAGGAGTTGCATTCATCTTTACTTGTTTTTGAGGTTTTACTTGGAATTTGCTCGTGCACTGGACAGTTATTGGCCTTACTGAATAAACTTTATTCATTTCCCTCAAAACAAGTGTGAAGGCTTGTATTTCTTTATACGCATGTGATTGTGAATCAAATATTCAATGTCCCATTTCTAAATTATAGATGTAACTGTTGGTAATCAGTGCTGACACACACAAATAACACATTGTGTTTTAGGTCCTCTTATAACTGTTCTCTTGACTGTTTTAAATCATTAAACAACTTAATTAAGCACGTTCAAATAAAGCTTCCTCTTGGGTCACTGTCCATATTGTTTTCCTCCCTCCTACATTTGAGGTACATTTTTTTTGAGGTACAACCAGAAACTCAACAGTAGTTTTTCTAGCTAGCAAAAATGAGACAAAGCGTCACAGTTTCTCTGGGTTTCACTGAGGTGAGCCACAAATGTGTAAACTCACAGTGTGGCTCCTGATTGGTTAACACCTACATCACTCTATCATCAGGAGATCGCAAATGTGAATCTGATGATGTCACAGCAATCCTGGAGCTAAGGCACCAAACCTAGTCGTGCTCTCTGGGTGGGAGGGATGGCATACGCTCTCTCTCTCTCTCTCTCTCCTGTCAATCACAGAAACACTAGCCAATTGTGTGAGCCCATGTATGAGGAAGAGGGCGGATAGCTTGTTCCTCTGAGTGTATTACGTTGCCGTGTGTGCTGTCGTCCTCCCCAGTTGGTAGCTGTCTTGTGTTTTCTCCCCTTCATTGGAGAGATTTTTTTAAATGTAATGGTGAAAAGGTTGTTTTTGTCTTTTCATTTCACCCTGAGATACTGATTCGAACTTACCTGAGAAAACGGTGTTTAATAAGTAAACGATGATCAATGTTGTGATCTGTCTTTTGTCCATGCAGTTCTGTTACCTGTTAAATGCTCCATTACGTAAATACTAAATGTAAATCAAATGTTCAAGCTCAGGCCAAAGTAATCATTTTAAAGACTGTGGCAAAATGTCAGCTCTAAGTTTGTTTGCTCTAATTTGCTCTAATTTGATGTCTGTTTACTCTGCAGCTTAGCCGTATTAATATTAATACCCATCACCAAATCCTATTTGGCATTGTATAGAAAAACCGATACAGGCTTGAGGCTCATTAGAGACCTCTTGTGCCAGTGCGGTCAGTGACCATCTCAGGGGTTTTAGGAAGTTTTGAGCGGTGAGTAGGTGAAGATTAGGGATTAGCCATCTGTGCTGTAATTCTTTGATGTAGTGTACATGAATGATTCACATTCCAGAAGGACTACAGGAAGATATCCTTGCCCGTGCTATGAGAAACGAGTGGGTAAGCATCAGGAAGTTTAAATTAAGAGCAGTTCTCATGAGTCCAGAATAACATCGCTGCCCACAGAGAAGATTTTCATGTAACGCTTGAAAAACAGAGGAAATCTTTCATATGAGTGAACAACTAGCTTCAACACAGTGTACAGTCTACGGTTATAATGATCGCGTGTGTGGTAATGAAAACGAAATGAAAACGTTTATAATGAAACTTACAGAGATTTATGGTTTACACAGTTTACTGGCTCATGTGAACTCATGCATGATTAGATCATGATGGTGTGTTTTTTCCTTAGAAGAGTAGGAATTAAATAATGTGTGTCTCTCCAGATTTTCCTTCGGTTGCACTGCATCAAAGATATGAATGGACATTTATGCAGCTGATGTTCCACATGACTCCACTGAAGTAAGTGGTCAATTAATCAAAGGCCTGCGATGAAAAAACCTCTTTGATCATCGCAGCACATTTAAGAGGGCAATTCTGACCCTAATATGTCTTTTGCTTTGTTGTTGTTGGCAGAATTATTATTTACATAGTGGCCTACTTTTTTTTTTTGCAGTTAAGACTGTCCAGTGGTGTATTATGAAGCTAGTGTGTGCAAGTGTTGAGGATGCAGAAGATAGGGATAGGTGGAGAGTGATGATTCGCT
>CM074959.1:3487082-3499465 GCA_037577455.1 Pangasius macronema | reverse complement strand
CTCGAACCCACGACCTTCAGGTTCACCTTCGGGTTACAAGTCCGACTCTCAGACCATTAGGCCACGACTGCCCAAATCCACAATCTATCACTTTAAAGGAAATGTGATGACTGTAGTAATGATGAAAGCGAACTGTACTATAATCTTGTGTTTATTTCCTCTGATATTGGCTCATCTATTGATTGGTTGCAGAAAGATAGTGGATGGCATGTTGCTGGGTTTTTTTTTTCACTTCCAAATGCATGTTTCTGTAGATTTTTGTAAACAAAAAAAAAAAGTTAAGCACTTCTGTTATTCAGCGAGTCACGTTGCCTTTAAGCTTTGTGTATCCACATAGCCTACCACTATTCACTTGAAGACACAAAATGCTTGATCAGAAGATCTTCAGTGCTTTTTCAGAATATTGCAGATGTCATACAGAAAGGTATAACTAATGTTGTGCTAATGTTGATTTCTTTACCAGCAGTTATGCACAAATAAGCACTGTGCCTCAGCAATTAAATGTGGATACAAAGACATAATGTAGCCATAAATCTCATCACATGACCTCCAGGCAAGCTCCTATCCCAATACTCAGCCTAGCTACTGAATAACACCTGTTTAAGATATTACATTTACCCATATAAACCATAAAATACATAAATAACTGTCGTTATAATCCATATATTCCCTCAAATACAAAAAGTGTTAATAAGCTATATGTTTTATGTCAATATATTAAATAGTAGGAAAATAATATTATGTCAATATACATAAAATGAAATGATAGTCTTTCTTTATCAGCCATCAGGCTGAAATTACCTCAACGTAATCTCTGTTATATAAACTGTTATATAAATGTGAATTTAAAAATGTTCATTCATGTTCGTTATACAAATGAACTATTTTTCTTGTGCCACTTTTCCTAAAAAAAAATAAATTAAATGGGTCATTTTCTCCCACACAGAACACAAGAGTTAAATAAAAGGAACTGGAAAGAAAGGGAGTTAAGCACACAGTTATAAATCAAGTCTATATTTCATGTTCATATGTGCACTTTCATGTTTATCGTGGATTCAGATGGGGCACAGTGGCTTTGTGGTAAGCTCTGTTGCCTCCAGGGTTGGGGGTTCGAATCCTGCCTCCGCCCTGTGTGTGTGTGTGGGGTTTGCATGTTCTCCCTATGCTTTAGGCGTTTCCTCAGGGTACTCCGGTTTCCTCCCTCAGTCCAAAGACATGCATTGTAGGCTGATTGGCATTTCCAAATTGTCCGTTGTGTGTGTGCAATTGCGCCCTCCAGGTTGTCCCCTGCCTTGAGTCCCCGGGATAGGCTCCAGACTCCCCGTGACCCTGTGTAGGATAAGCGGTACAGAGAATAGATGAATTCAAGCTCCATAGGGGGTGCACAATATCAAATCTAGTTTGTATCCATCATGTCTGGCTAGAATTGGGATCACCAGAGCAGAACATTTTCTAATCTTGTCCTTACTAAAAACTTAAAAGACACTGTATCACTGGCTCTCAGCTCCCCACCACCGAGAGCATTTACAACAAGCGCTGCCTGCAGAGGGCGAACGCCATCATCAAAGACGCCCCTCACCCGAATCACGGACTATTTACCCTCCTCCCATCTGGAAGGCGCTATCGGTGCCTTAGCGCTCGCACAAACAGACTGAGAAATAGCTTCTTCCCAGTGGCGGTTTCCACACTGAACAGCTGATCACACTGTACTGTACACTGTAACATCTGTTTTCAGTCACTTACTTCACTGTTCATTCATCTTGCATCTGGCACGATCTTTGCACCAAAAATCCCAGTTTGTTGTTAACTGCTGTTCTCTTAAGAAAGGTATCACTGAAACAGGAAAAGTTTGTTTATAAATCTAGAAATAAGATGAGTATATCTTGACTACCAGATTTGTATGTTTCATCCTAATACTATAATAATTAGCTGTTCACGAAATGACAATCTTTATAAAGTTCTCTCGCACATCTCTATTCATTTTAAATTCCACTGAAGTACTAATTCCCTCCTCTGATTGAGCAGTGATTATGGCAGATATAAGCTGAAGTTCCATTGATTTGCCTACCTTTCAGACCATTTAGGTCCGTAGGGTTATTATTGCACCTAGTGGTCAAAATGGGAACTGCAACAAGTGCTAATAGAGGCCCACTGAGGCAGGAATCACGCTGCCCCATACTCACTTTTGCAACATTATTAGCGGAGGAAGAGCAGTAGGCAGGAGAGTTAATGACAGTGATGCCAGGGTCTAGTTTAAGAATGCCCTGTGGCCACCATCTTGTTTTTTTTTTAGCAAATAATCAGAAATAAATCTAATAAATTTATGCAAACAAAGGCAACGTGTAAGTGCAGACAGTGTGCCTTTGATATACAGAACCTACTATTCTATTGTAAGATACTATATTATGAAGATTGGGAAAGGAAAAGAGTATTATGGAGTCGATAATGTTCGTACATCAGAAATGCTAGCTTCAAATTACCAGACTTAATTACGAGAATCCCAACATTATGATCAGGAAATGTTTACCGAGGTGAGCATGATTCGATTGCAGTCTATAATGTGGGATGAGAGGAAAGGGAGAGCTGAGACTGCAGGCACCAGTGGGTTGATTCAGTTCAGTTGCTAATCCAATATTTAGCATGCTAATCCTTTCTGCTGGGAACATTTCCTGTGCAGTCACACAGATACAGACACAAAAATTGAGGATAAGGCAAAATCCACATAGATATTTGCACTAATGTAGTATAACAGAAGATATTAAAAAGTAGATAAGCTGATTGAATTGTGATAAAAGTTTTAGTGAATATTCTGTGCTTTTGACATCGTTATTTAAAGCTGTAAAATGTCTCGGCCCACACAGTGAATGCTACCATTTCAATTAAGACGTAAGACGTAGATTTTGAAAAATACAATATCACAAATTCACCACAAAAGAGGCATCATGATATTCCGCCAAACATTTTTCTTTCATCCTTTCCCACTTTCCAGTCACTTTAATGCTACATAAATATAAACACCAGCACAGTACAATTGTCAGTCAGCGTACAGAGGTTCAAAGTGCAGATCGATTTCTATCTTACAATCATTTGAATCCATCTGGCACCCCATATGCTGTCTCCATATAAAAGCCTTTTTCATCATACTCACCAGAAATTTCACGGATGAGCAATTTTCACATTTTTACGTCTCACTCAATCCCCATCTAATACTGATTCGTGTAGGAAAAAATGGAATATGAAGGGAGCCATTTCATAATACAATCAAGTGCCAAGCCTAAATGCAGATTTGATTAGATTATTCAGAGTTTGATTAGCTTTTCCGGCAGGTGTCTCTTTTTAAAATCTGACAGGATGCAATCTTTTCATAGGAGCAGCTCTATGTCTGCACTAGAATAGGAGTATATATTCTAAAATACCTAGGGCCAATTACGGTCTAATTACTAATAATACAAAGAGTGATATTGAGAGGTGGTCCACATATCCCATGAGCTTCAGTGATAGGATGAGAGGAGTAAAAATGAATATTTTACCACGATTGCTCTATTGGTTTCGATCACTCCCAGTGGAAATCCCACCAAAGCAATTCTGTGAATGGGATAAATTAATATCCAGGTACATATGGGGTGGTAAAAGACCCCGAGTGCGCTATTCAACACTCCAATTACCTAAAGAAAAAGGTGGTGGAAAATGGCTCGTCCCATTTTTTACTGGTGTACTTCTAGTTACATAGCCAAATGGAAAGACATAGAAAGAAAGATCTTCAAGTTCAGTCTTTTATAGGGGAGAGCGAAATTCATGGATATAGTAAAGACAAACGAGGCCCATTAGTGACATTTTCATTAAAGATCTGGCATTCTGTTGTCAAACAGTTCAAACTGGAGAAAGAAATTGGAATATTTAGGTGGATTACGCATGAGGAGGAAGGGAAGATTAAGTCAGGAAGGGAAGATCCAATATTTCAACAATGGAAGGAGACGGGAATAACAACTTTGTGCAGTGTAATTCCAGAGGGTGAATTTCCAATTAAGGGATTACTACAATAAAAAAAGGAGAATTAGAGTAAATTATATCCAATCCCTTACTAAAATGATGATGGATGCCTATAATCATACCTTACCCAGAATAATTTCTTCCTTATACGAGGTATTAATGTGTTGCAGCCCCTCCTCCACACTATATATAAAATTGAAATGGGATAAAGAATTAAAGACTGAAATACCAGAAACGGATTGGTACGATATGTGGATAATACACCAAACTACCACTAGCTCACAAATATGGAGGAAGTTTTCCTGGAAGTGCCTTATTCACTTCTTTATAACACCTAAGATCAAAAGCAAACACGTCTCCAGGCAGCAGGTTTGCTGGAGACAGTGTGGACAGTTAGAAGTAGACCACACACACATATTTTGGAGTCGTGAGAAAATCCAATCTTTTTGGGATGATGTGCAGGTAGTTATGTCTGAAGGACTTGGATATAGAATACCCAGAACCTCTTTATTTTTGCTTATGGGAAATATTAAAGACATAGTACCAAAAAGTGACCAATATTTATGTAAGATTCTTCTTATGGCATGTAAAAAGACTATAACTAGGAATTGGCTCAAAGATATCACTTTGAATTGTAAACAGTGGTTTGAGATTATTGAAGAAATCCTGGCGATGGAAGAGCTTACATACTGTATATGTTAAAGATAAAAAAAGTGCTTTCAGAATGGACTGGGAAAAGTGGTTGATATATAAAGAATATAAAGACATCCTCAGCTAAGTAAACTGCTGCCTAGCACTTTAAATTAGCTATTAGAATTGATGCTAGTCTAACCTGACATTAGCAAGGAAAATAGGCTAACTAAGCTAAATGTACAAAATGCTTTTTCTAATTATAGGGAATTCATGCCTTCTAGGGAGGACAAGAGATGCCTCGTTTTATACGAGTCTTTGCATACTCCAGCATATTGAAACATTTTGCTGAGGTAGGTCCAGGGGCGCCCATCCTCAAGTTACACAATATAATGTCATGGTTTATCCATATTCAGATTCGCGTGGATAGCTATAGCTCCATCTGCATTGTGTAGCATGTGAAGATCAACACAGGTGACGAATTGGCATGGCTCTTTCTTTAAACTGAAATGTAAATAAAATGCATTTTATTTGCTAGATGAGATAAGGAGAGACCTTTTTACGGTTTGTAATGAATAATTTGAATGTCTAAATAAAAAGCTAGAAAAAGAGTAAGAATTAATTTTTTTCTTGGAAGTGTAATTACATAAGAGTACAAGTGTTCAGTTTTGATAACATTCAAGGAATGCAGATATAGATGGTCTCACATCTCTCACTTTTCTTTACCACTGATGTCTCCAGGTCTTGGTCCAGGTACATCCAGTTTGATTCCACCACTGGGTTCCTGCAGAGCCATGAGTTTACAGCTTAGTGCTCTAAAAGTAGTTCTTTGAGTGAACTGTAGTTGCACCTTTTTTTCTGGGTGTTATATTGTGTAACTTTTTAAAGAACGCAATCTCCTGTTTGCTTTCCTCTGAGGCCCACATTATTAACATCTTCCTGAAAAAAAAACTTGCCCAGCACTACGGTTAGCCTTTTCCCCAAATCACAGTAAGGCATCAGGATTTAGCATAGAAGTCAATTTAATGGACTTTTATGGCATTCAATGTGACACATATGCAATGAATAAAGCCTTTTGTTCCCTTCTATTTTAATGCCATCTGTTGCCTTGGACATAGCACTTGGAAAAAGACTGAAATTATTGTATTGTCCCTATGGATAAGTACAGTAAGTGGATTGTGACTTCATCTATGAAAGGACAGCAACAATGAACTAGCTCTTGCTACTTTTTCATTAATTACCAAGAGCCAGTTATTATTGCATATATTCATTCTTAAGTCACTGTTCTATGCCTTTAGTTACTATGTGTTACTGGATTTGGGAGGTGTCTAAATTTGTGTTCAGGGTTGAATAGTAATGGAATATGAGTCGATGCTATTCGCTTCATTCACTGGGAAAACTCGCTCAGCGCTCCAGCGAAATTCGTCCTGCTCCATTCCACTAGCAATTATCATGTCACCAGTTGCAGAAATTGATTCAGGAATATAACGTCATAGTTGGAAGGGCCACAGGGGACTCCAAGCTTGTCCCTCGAACCACCCCTGCCAAAAACATTGTGAACATTGTGACTTCACATATGCCTTTACAAAAGGTTTTCTAAATATATTCTGTATACATTATTCTTTTTTTGTATTTTGATGGAATATGTTACTGAAAATGCATTAAGTGTTGAGGCATCAATACATTTGCAAAGTATTTTTGCAAACCATAGGGGCAGGTTGGAAAGACCTCCATTGTATGTATCAGCTGTTCAACAAGAAGTTAATCTTCCTAAAGTCCTCATTTACAATGACATACATTTTTAATTGCACTAAAATACTAATGAACTCTGAGTGACATTTTTTTAAAACATTGCTTTATTTAATGGATATAGACTGATATTTCATTGATTTGGCCACCGTTCCAAATTTTGCGCAATTATAGGCAGCCCATTTAGCTCCATAGAGTTATTACTGCACCTAGTGGTCAAAAATGGGAATTGCAACAATTGCTAATAGAGGCCCACTGGGGCAAGAATCACTATGCCCCATGATCACGAGTTTTACTCCAAATGGACCTAATTTAAAAATACTCCACGGGCCACCAAGATCTTGTTTTATTGCAAATAATCAGAATTAAATCTGCTAAATTTCTGCAAAAAAAAGGCAAAGTGTATTTGCAGCCAGTGTATAGAACCATGTCTATTGTAAGATATATTGCAAAGACTGGGAAAGGGAAAGGGGAAATACAGAGTGGATCAGAAATGCTTGTGCACCATGGTGACCTTTTTTCCCATATGGGCTGAGAAAAAGAATTTTAAAAATGTGCCTCCCTTTCCAATGCCTGAAATCTTTGAGCTAGTTTCAGGTCTTCTGTGTGGATTTTGACATGTAGTCAAGCTGGAAATCTTCCTGAAACATGGCAACCTTGGTTAATGATATTACCTGTTCTGTGTATTCATCAAAGGGAAATACATCTGCTGTATCAAACACAATTGAACAAAAGTATGTTTAAAACTGCTCAAAATGAACTGCCAAAGATTAGCTTAGTGTTTCCTCATTTTGGCATTCTTTAATAGCTCAATTGCTGCCGGAAATGGAGTAATTTCAAGTTAATGCATGAACAGAAGATAACAAACATAAGCACGACCAGAACCTGTATTATCTAAAGACAATCTTTTGATCTTTGTTTCTGGCTGGTTGTTCCTTTCTCCTTTTTTCCCTCTTTCTTCTACACATGAACAGAGTTCTTACTAGAAAAAAAGCAGCCAAAATCAAATCAAAGCAGGGTTATCTTAAGACACAGGAGCCTTTCTAGTCTCAGCTTCATATCCTGGAGTGCTCTACACAATTGGTGCTTCTCTTATACAATGGAAACTATGGCATTGAGCAGCTTTAGCAATAATAGCATCCACAGTTTGTTCTGGCAGCAGAGGCACACCATATAGGTGTACAATGCACATCATACTGGGACAACAGATGTGTTAAGTGAGTTTAATGATCTGCTAGTTGACTTCCATGTGTCAAATCCAGTAATTAAGCGCAGCTTGGTGTGGACTGGATAACTTGCTGTTAAGGACTAATTTGTGAGGTAGGAGGCAGCCTGTCTCCTGCTGTAATTCTAGGAGTTTGTCCTAATTACAGAATTCATGATAAACACTCAATGCTAATAACATGATGTGAAAGACGTGAAATGATTATGAAAGACTCAACCTGTTATGGATTTCCTGTGATCAGCAGCGTGAAGCTTCTCAGTGGCAGCCAAAAGGGCAGTCTCTGTGGAGCGTGTCGTTCTGAAGCCAGACCGGTTAGATCTTGGAGGTTGTTCTGTGAGAAATAGAGAGACAGATGACTGTATACAGTTCATTCATGGGTTTTAGAAAGAAAAGAGAGAAGTGATACCAGTCGGTAGTTGCTGATGTCAAAGGGATCCAGAGTGGGTTTCTTCGAGATGGGAATAATCCTTGCTCTCTTGAATGAGGTTGGTACATGGCCAGATGTTATGGAGCCATTGATGATAGTGGTGATGAAGGGAAGGAGGTCTTGAGAGATGGTCTGGAGCATTGTGGAAGGGATTGGATCCAGTGGGCAGGTGGTAGGATTACAGGACAAGATGACTTGCAGGATCTCTTCTGTTGCTAGTTTAGAAACATGAGCCAGTGAAGGAAAAGGAGAATCTTCAGTGTGTAGTGTAGGAATTGGGAAAGAAGTGAAGGTCTGGCAGATTTTTCAACCTACTCATCATAAAAGGTGGCAAAGTCTTCAGCAGTCATGGAGGACAGAGCAGGAGGAGCTGGGGGGTTAAGTAGCTGAGAAAAGATGTTGTGGAGCTTGCGAGGATCTTGTACAGAGGTTTCCAGTCTTTCCTTGTAGAGGCAGTCTTAGCAGAAGTCACTTCAGATGAACATGTAGGTGGGCAACCAGCTGCATGGAAGCCTGCTGGCGAGTGGACCTTAATGTATGTGTTTCTTTCTATAAATAGCCAGTCTGTGACATTTAGTTCTAAAGAATTTAACCTTTTCTTTATAGATTACCAAAGATCTAAAGCTGACTATTTCAAGGATTTTAATAGGAGCAAGTGTTTGACCAGCAGGACACAGAAGCAAGTAAGCACCAGTGAGACAGGAGCAACTCTACAGTCAGGACAGACAACCAAAAGCATGTTCACAGACATGTGTGCAATGTAGCTGTAAACAAAAGGCTAAACTCAGTCCTAACTATTTCCATGAATGTATATTAGGGATGCAACCGAATTTGAATACATTATTCGTAATGAACAGTTAATGTGTTCTAAAAATAAATGCAAAAACGAAGAGCAGAAACCTTGCAAGAAGGTTTCATAAGGCATCGGGTTGAAACTAGAGGTGTACATTTGGACTGGGATCCTGTGAGACGCGAAAAAAAAAAACCCAGTAAATCCATCACAGTGGTTTAAATTAGACTAGCTAGGCTAGAGCCTCAATTAAGTTAGAAAATATTAGAAATTTAGAAACTATTGTGGGCAGGTGCAAACAAAAATAATAACTGCACACATCCCCATTTGAGAGCAGTTATGGACTTGAGTGATGTAGCTGAGGTTGAGGAACTGTCAGAACCAGAGTTCACACACCATCCTCCATTTCTGATCCATTTCCTGGAATTTCTACATATGTTTTTCCCAGTGTTTTTCAGTGTTTCTTTGGACATAGTGGTAGGGCACCATGCATACATACATTCACACCTAGGGCCAATTTATCTTTGTCAGTCCTCCTACTAGGACATGGGAGGAAACCGGAGAACCTGGACGAAACTCACACAAACATTGGGAGAACACATGAAACTCACCGCAGACAGGACCCGGAGCTCAGGAGCTTTAACTGTGGTCCCTGGAGCTGTGAGGCAGCAATGCTACCTGCTGTGCCACCATGTCACCTCTTACAAGCTCTCATAATTATTACTGCAGCTAATTAGTGCTACTAATCTATGGTCTCTGGTCTCAGGTACATTTTTGGCTGTTTTAGTAAAAACAAAACAAGCCATTTTCCTCATGGGGAACAATCTGTTGTCCCTTGAAGACTATGTTTATTAATGTCCTTATAAACAATATTTTATATTTTTGTACGTGCGTATGTGTGTGTGTGTGTGTGTGTGTGTGTGACACATCTCATTGTTCAGGACGGCTTACAGTGGCTTAAGAGTGTTCTTCAGTGTGTCAATCACATGATGATTGGCATGTACCATCTTTTAGCTGGTAATTGGTTATTATCTGGTGATTATGCTCTTATTATCAGGCTGTGCAGTTTAAATATTAGTCAACGGATTTTATAAATCTCTTCAATTTGTGCAGTAAATGTTCATGCAAGAGAAATCCACAAAAAAGAGGGATTTGCTTCAAACTGAATATTGCTGAATTCAAATGGCTTCCCATCTGTAGGATGGAAGTTGGATGGGAGGGTATTGTTCTTATACTGTCAGGTTTACCTCAGTATAACTAATCAATCTGGCCTCAGATTCTGCGTAAGAACATGCTGAAATGTCTGCTGTTGTTGTATTCAAGAGAACAAGCAGAACAAAGTTTCACATTAAGCTTCATTCTCATGGGAGGTTAGTCAGACACACACAGCACAAGCCCTTCTTAATCACAAAACATCTTGGGTTGATGATACATTGTAGATGTGAAGTTTAATCAAAGCGCAGTTCAGTAATGTGTTTGTGCAATGCTCTAAGTGAGTCAGGCTGGGTGTTTGAAATGGACCCTGAGGAATAGAGTTCAGCTGAGGTTATGGTAAAATAAGACAATACACTTTCATTTTTTTTGGCACATGAAATTGAGAATTGCGCAGCTTGGGTTAGGCTGGGAATACAGGATAGTAAGGTGAGTATGCTTGACAATAATGAAAACACACTCAGTCTTTGGTATTCTCACGGGTACAGTGGGGTGGAAAATATATGTACTGAGCAAAAGTATAGATCATGAGGAAGTACTCAGCCAAAAATGTACTCTTTACTTTACTTACTTTAACTCAATTACCGTACCAAAACAGACCTTTTTTAGTAAAAGATAATGAATAGATTTCGTACTATGCCACTTTGCCTGGAAACATCATTCAACATCTCTGTAAGATCGCTCGCCATATGCATGACTAACACTACGCAGTTTGCTAATGAATGAATCAGAAGTAAAATGTCATATACACAACTAATATTTACTATTGTGCATGTTTTGTAAATTGAAATGTTTGATGCCAAACTGAACCCATTGGATTGATGTTTACAGCATGATGCAGTCTTCGGCAGGATGAGAGAGGAAGAAGAGACTTTTTTCATTTGTAATACTTTGAAGGTCTAAATTAAAATGTAAGGAGTTACATAAAGTAAAAAAGTTTGGGTTTTTTGGGAAATATAATTAAGTAAGTGTATTCGATTTCGATAATATTCTCGTAAAATATAAATATGCCAAAATAATATTTAAGGCTAGTACCCAGAGTACAATTACTCGAGTATTTTCCATCCCTGTTTCATCTTATGTTTAATTAAACTTAATTAAGTTTTCAGCTTACATTCAGTATTTATATGAATTGTTATATTCTGTATTTCTGATCTTTCAGCTGCCTAGAATAACATGTCTGAGCAAGCTTCAGATAGATAGATAGATAGATAGATAGATAGATAGATAGATAGATAGATAGATAGATAGATAGATAGATCACTTTATTCATCCAAGAGGGAAATTTACCGCAAAAACAGAAAGTTAGAAGTACACTAAAGGTAATTTAACTTTGTAAATGAAATAAAATAGGAATAAACATAAATAAATATAAACATTGTACTATATGCTCTTATTGTTTCAACCCTGTATTTGACCTACATTCCTAAATGCCTATCCGAAACAAGTCGTTTTTCTATTCCTTCTCTTGTCTGGAGGGTGTTTTCAGAGCAAGAGGACACACATTTTCGCTTTTCATGGGTTACATTACCTCATCCTGCCGAGCAGCAGACCTCACACTGCCCTTACGCACACAATCACATGGGGCCAATTAGCCTCAGAGAAACCAGTGATGAGAAACAAACGGAAATGTGCGGAGAAGATAGTAGAAGATAGGAAGATAGGAAGATACGGTATTTTCTTGTCTCAGTGATAGTCAGGGGTAAAATGTAATGAATTATACAGTATGTACTCTCAATACCATACAGTACTGGAGTTTGCTATAACTATAAGTACTTTTCTTGAGTATAATTAAATCATCGTAAATCAATTTTCCTTTTACTTGCGTATTTTCATAAAATATATTAAACTTCGCTATATTCATTTTGATAACCCTGGAAGACCGTAAGCCAATTAACAAACAGTACGAGCAAAGTTTATGTAGCAGAAATGTCTGAGACAGTGGAGACAGATGATCATCTTCAGTTTTAAATGCTTCAGTGGAAGCAGCGTGATTTTATTTGAATTATCTGCCAACCTGTGAAGAGATCGACATTTCACAGCTCAACATCCAACCTGTGGAAACATGTGCAGGTAAGCCATTAGTTAGCTGAGTAAGCTAGGCTATCTTAGACAAGCAAAGGCAATCAGTGGCAAAGTTCTCAGAGTGGGACCACTGCTATGACGGCCATCTAAAAGCCACCATTAGGAGGACGGAATAGGATGATGCAGAACTCTGGGGATAGCTACAAATACAGTAGCAGCGTTGGCAAAACGTAAAAGAAACATGTATTGTGGGGCAGTCGTGGCCTAATGGGCTGAGAGTCGGACTTGTAACCCGAAGGTGAACCTGAAGGTGGTGGGTTCGAGTCTCGGGTCCG
>CM074959.1:3450181-3466695 GCA_037577455.1 Pangasius macronema | reverse complement strand
CAACACTTATGTTTGGCAAAATATCAAGTCCTTGTTAAGTGCGTACTTGCTCTATGTCTACCTCTTTAACATCTAATCAGTCTGAGAGCTGGACATAGCAGCTTTACTGCAGAGACACAGTGTTCCCCAGATGGAACATTTCTGCCCTAAAGCAATTGATGAGTGAACACTCACTATCGCTGAAAAGGTTACCCTGAATTAGACTGGACGAGGAAGTGTGTAGGTGGATCCAGACACACAGAACTTAATATGCGCTTGTGGACAGAACCTCAGTCTTAGTTGGAGTACCACAGGGTTCGAATTCAGGTCCGCTGTAATTTATTTTATACATACATTACATTGGTGATAAGTTGAAAGACTGTAAAATAAATGTATATCCTGATGGTACAACATTATTAACACTAAAATCTTACAATCTTAACAATCTTAACAATCGCTAAGGACATTTTACGCTTGCCAAGTAGGATATTTCAGAACTAAATTATTACCTTGTTTTGGGCTGAATGAAATCTTCACCATGTATGTGCACACACACACACACACACACACACACACACACACACACACACACACAGGAAAGCCACTGAATTTGAGTTTGAATAAAATGTGGAAGGTGCTGCTACAACAACTGCATATGTCATGGACTTCCAAGTGAGCTGGGAGTCCAAGTTTCGTTGTAACCGACACGACAGATCCACCCTCACTATCGTACGAATTCAGTTATTCTCACTGTTATTGGATAGTTCGGCATGTATGTGGAAGAGGGCGGATAGCACTTCTGTATATATTCAGCTGCCACATAATGTAGCATGAGCAGCAGTTCAAAAATATGCATTTGGTTGCATGTTAGCCTTTACCCCCAATGGTTGGTAGCTATCATGTGACAGAGGAGAGCTAGGAAGTGGACGACAGTTTGCAAATATAAATGTGGTAAAAATATCCCAAAAAGCTGTTAATAAAAACTACAATAAGCTGTTTCATTATTGGATATCCAGAAGGTTTAACTCACAACAATCTTTTTCCACTGATCCCTCTGTAGGAATGGCACTAGGACTTGGATCTACTCTACAGAAGCAGCTGTCTGCCTTCTCTGGTAGATCTACTTGTTATCCTTTTAGCTCAAGAAGTTAATAAGTAACCCTAAGCTAAGGTAGGTGTAAACACTCACGCAAAAGTCACCCGCAGCTCCAGAAGAACCTGCTGGTCCTTTAACACCGAGCTATCTTGGTCCAGAGAAAGTGGTTGCTGTGGAATTTTAGATCATGTTAGCCCAGTATCAAGTTAGCAAAACAATAAAAAAGAGTGTAAAAAGGAGCAACTGAAGATGAGGAGTAGAAAGGACCCACCTTGTCTTTTCCCTGGAGGTAGATGATGATGTCAGACAGAGGAAGCCCTCTTTTCTCACACAGGCCTGTGAGCATGCGGCGAATAGTGATACCAGATCGTGCAGGGGTCAATGAGGCCGTGCCATCAGGCAAAAACACACAGCAGTACTTATCGGCCGTGGGCTTTAATTCACTTGCAGAGTCAGTTGAACGAGCAACTAACTGTTCCACCTGCACCAACACACACACACACACACACACACACACACACACACACAGATGTCACAGTGTATAAAATCTCCCTCAACAGACAGATATGATTTTTAGAATGTCTGATATTGTTGTATAGAGGGAAGTTCATGCCAGGTCACCTCTGCACTGTGAAAAGTTCCAGGTCTCCCAAACTAAACACTAAGACATTACTTTATGTCTACTTGTTTAGTCACTAAGAGTGGAACTAAGAGATCGTACAGTACGTATCATAGTCCTTGGCCTTCTACAGTCTAACTCACCTCCCCAGGATCCTCTCTTCTCTTTGCGCTTGTCCCAACTCATCCTCCCTTGCAGGGTGATTTTCTTCCTCTCTACCACATCATCTGTCTCTCCTCCTGCAGTCTTGCCTAACTTGACCTTTGCTTTCTATAAAAAAACAGGTAATTTTGCTAATCAGAGCAACAGAATAAACAGTGGTAGGCTGTCCATAGGGCCAGATGAGGCAGAGCTAATGTATGTATGCTAACATTCATCAAATCTTAATCTTAAAGTCCTCATTTTCAACTCAATTCTGTTGAAATACTACTTACCTGTTTTTAGTGCCCAATGATTTAAAAAAAATGTTTCAATTTGACTGATATAAGCTGATGTTCTGTTGATTTGTTCACCTTTATAGATGTGGGAGCTATAACAAACTAATAGAGGCCCATTGGGGTATGAATCACGCTGCCCCATGCTTGGTCTATGAATGTTTTGATTATGAGCTGCGGAGGGGCATCACACAGGACAGTTAATGATAATATCTTTTGTGTTCATCTCATATACTGTGACAATGCTGACAGGAACGTCACCTGATGTTGAATTTCTTATAAATAATCTATTTAAAACATCAAAATGAACACTGCCATCTTTTTAGTCCATAGTTTGGAGTCTTTTCCCTGATTAGAAACAATGTGATTAGCATATGTAATCTATACTGTTATCTAGCTAGCTATGTAACTAGCTAGGTTGTTAACCATCATAACTGCAGCGATTGCTTAAAAATTATGATTTCAATAAAGCTGTGATCGAAACATTTGCGCATCTATCAGGGTTACTTGTGGGGTAACATTTCACTAGCATATAGCATAAGTCAAGTGTGATAACCTCTGGACTTAATTTTGTTCGATGCTACAGTGGGGTCCAAAAGTCTGAGAGCACTAGTGAAAATTTAGAATTTAGAAATAAATTGTTGTAGCTTTAAGTTTTCCATTCACTTCTGAATGAGAATCCACACTGAATCAGGAATCACACTACCCAGGACATACATTATGTACATTATGTACTGATCTCATAGCTTATAACATCTTATACCTCTTTCGATTTGTGCTGCTCCCTGATGGCAGGGCTGCTGTGTCTAGCGGTCAGGGGAAGTTTAGGGAACTGGCCGAGCTCTGGCAGAGATCTGCCCTCCACATTAGCCAGCATGCAGTTCTGATAGAGCTGTGAACGGACGAAGCGAGTGTAGCTGTCAAACTTCATCAACTTAAAGATCTGTGGGTAGAGGGAGAGAGGAAGAGGAAGAAAAAAAATATCGCTACCTCAGATTATGTCTAACAGTTGTATGCTTAGTATATCATAGATACTGAATTAAGACTGGTATAACTGCAGTTTTATAAATGAATGTACAGTGTTTATTTTATAGCAAAATACTGTTTTGATATGTTACAGGATTGTAAGGTAAAAGATTGGGCAATTAGAGAATTGGTTTACAGTAAAATACAAGACAACGCAATTCATAGTAGGACATGTAGCGTTTTAGGCAGGAATGCTAAAAATGATCGAATTTGATCATTAGTGAATCTGTTTTTGTGCATTTTAGCCTTTTTTAGGTAAACACAAACCCTCTTTGGTGTAAGTTTAAACTGTATGCTTGCTGAATCTGCACACTCATAAAGGAAATGGTGGCTCCGTGGTTATGGCTTTCAGTTAAAGATCAGAATGTCACGAGTTCACATCCCAGCACTGCCAAGGGTCCTCAAGCAGGACTTTTAACCTTCAACTGCTTAGTTGTAATGCACTCTGCTTCCATTACATTTCGGTAAAATCATCTTTCAAAGTCATCCAGAAAATGTACAGTTATTATATTACTGGAAACGTACAGTAACAGTACAGTGGTTGCCTGCAAATAGATTAGAGCATTTTATCATAAGTGTGGTTTGCAATTATTAAGACTGTTGCACTGTGGGAAATACAGTATTTACAAGACTGCAAAAAATTCACATGAAACATGGTATAGGAAGTTCTGAGTAAAAGGCAGACTACGCTATTAGCATGAGAGATTGATGATTTAGTTTAGATTAGACACATAGTCACGATGTCAGTGAGACAAAAACTAGTATTAACGACAATATAATTCGTTGTTTTATCGAAGAACATCAAAGTTAAGATGAGATACCTCCACAAGAACGAAGAAAAGTGTCAAATATGAGCTCTTCTGAATGTAGCTGAAATCGCAGTGTGTGGTTTGAACAGGTATTGCAGGGTATAAGTGCATAAAGTGCACAACATTTAAGGTTTTCACTATGACTATGTTCTCTGAAAAACTGCAGCTTATATAAGAAATCATGCACTACCTGTTGCTGAGCCTTTTGAAAGATTTCAGGATGAGGCTGCTGTATATCCTTTTCATCGACTCGAACCTTGTCGTCAATATTGATAGGACTGCAGGCACATTTGGACAGGTAACTGTTGTAGATTGAGAGAGCCTCCCTGCTCAGCTAAGACAGCAAAATGAAACAAATTAGGCAAATGAATCTATTGCAGTATTGTAATATATGAAAACAATGAGGTTGTCGAAGTGGAAGTCGAAGTGGAAGTCTATAAGGTGAAGGCTATAACATGCGTCCTCCGAGACATGTGAAGCCAGCCAACCACATCTTTTCGAAACTGCTGCTCATGAAGCATCGCTGGGCAGCGAACTTTCACGATAGATGGGAGAAGACGTATTTACTCGAGTGTCTTCGGACGATAACCGATCACCGAGACGCTAACTGTCGAGAGAGTAAGACCATCCCTCCCACCTACAGAGAACAGCCAATTTTGC
Organism: Pangasius macronema; assembly: GCA_037577455.1. Taxonomy (NCBI): domain Eukaryota; kingdom Metazoa; phylum Chordata; class Actinopteri; order Siluriformes; family Pangasiidae; genus Pangasius; species Pangasius macronema. The sequence continues at coordinate 3,462,072 of CM074959.1, read as the reverse complement.
TGTCTTGGATACCCAGCAATGAACAGCATTTGAACAATTTCCAAATAATAGGAAACAATTTTCTGTTGTAACACTTAGGAGCACACAATTTTAATTATTTATGAGTAGACTAGAAAAAAAACATTGCACCCCGTAACATACCTTTTCAGTATTATTGGCTGGTATCTTGCGGAAATTCTCACACTCCAGCCAGAAAAGAATGTTCTCTACACTGACCTCCGACTTCAAAAACTCCTGCAGGTTAAAGTAAAACATATTTACATTTTATTATCCACTACATTCAGCCATTATACTAAATCTGATCTCTAAATAAATGGTGCATCAGTGTATAATCAGCATAAATATCATCAACAGAATTTAGCACACTTCACATTTGTTGGCTGAAAAAAATCTAGTCTTGGTTGTTCTCCAGTCCCAACACTTGAACAACCGGACATGTTTTCTCCCCAACAGGTGCCCCAGCAATCTGCACACCTCCACACTCCTCTACAATTAACATGACTCATAATGTGGGCTGATTCCTTTTCTCACCTTTGCGCGAAAAAAGGCTTCTCATTGAGTGCCTAAGGCTGTACAAATGTTCTGAGGCTTGGCGAGCAAATGTACATTAATCTGCGAGCTGAAAGAGTTGCTGATGTGAGTCGATTGCCTCAGCAGGATAGCCAACTACTTTTAACATCTCAGCGCAAAACTAACACACCATCAAGTGGTAAAGTATGGAGAAGTGCCTCATTTAGAAATCCAGTATTGACTCATTTTGAAGAGGAAGCTTTCTGGGCAAGTGCCCTTGTTCACTTCGAACGCTCACTTCAAAATGAATTAAACTGATTGATCTCCACTTCCTGCTGGTAAATGTTCTTTTTACAGTCATAAAATTGCTCCAGATTAATGCATGGTATGCAAAATGCATTTTCTTTCTACTTCATTGTATTCAACGTAACCAATGCTTAGCGAAATCCACGCTAGAGGGAATCATCCTTATTTTGAAATACAGGTACTTGCATGCTTTACTGGGTTTCCTGATAGTGTTATAGGGTTCTGGAAGGTTCCAGTTAGACCAGTGATTGTCAAAGCGGGGTCTGGGTTACAGTAGTGGAAATCAAAAGTCACCATTATCAATGCTATTATGTTTATTACTTAATTTTTATAGTTATTAGGTCTGTCCATGGAAATTATTTTACAGTTAATAAAGTCACTGGCTGCCAAATGATTGGGAATCACTGAATAATGAAATAAAATCATTAAGAAAAATAAACATTCCTTGGTTCCTTGAGGTTCGGTGTAACAAAGTAGGTAACATTTTACTCAAAGGTAGTGTTTATATGATTGTATAAGCCCTTCCTGACAAATTCATTCATTCATTCATTCAGCTTCAGTAATCTCTTTATCCTGGTCACAGTGGTAAGGCTCGGATAGGTCCCTTGTGACCCACACTCCACTCTTATACGGGACCCACCCTATGGTAGGTGTGTGTGTGTGCCACACCACTTGGGGCAATTTAGTGTAGCCAATCCAATGACTGAATTTTTTTTCAGAGTTGGGAGGAACCTGGAGAACCTTGAGGAAGCTCATGCAAATACAGGGAGAACATGCAAAGTTCCACACAGACAGTAACCTGAGCATAGGATCGAACCGAGGACCCGGGAGCTGTGAGGTGGCAACACTACCCACCCTACTGCCATGACAAGTGACACAAACCTGCTAAAACTTTGTAAAAAGCCTTATTCTACACAGCATCCGTTGAGGTGCGTTCATCAGTTTTGAGGTTAAGATGAGATAACACCAAGTGGCATAGTCAAGTGACAATTTTTTTTTTTTTTGTTGAAGTAAGGTTATGTGTTATGTTATAACAGTTTCCGGGCTGACTTTCACATGACACAAAGCTGTGAAAACTGTCTACATGCTGATAATGTAATAAAGGTTGCCAACTGAGGGTTGCATTAGAAAAGTCAAATCAGTGCAAGCATAAAGGTGAGCGTAAAGGTGTTCTGTTCAGCAGTGTCAACGTTTAAAAACCTGCTCTATAACACTGTACATAGTGAAGGTTTTAACAATGACAATGATAACTCATTTGGCACCATTTGACAACGGCAACAACGTCTGAAAGTAAAGTAAAGTGCATCACTTATTCCTGCTTAGAAGATTTTTATGAATCAAAACTAACACCTTATCAAGTGGCAAATTATAGACAATGCGTCATCTAGAAAGTCAGTATTGACTCATTTTGAAGAGGAAACTTTCTTGGCAAGTGTCCAGTTAAAAAGATAAAGCACATTTCTTATTCCTGTTTATAAGACTTTTATGAATACTTAAAGCAATGTTATGACACAGTAAAGAGAAGTTATGTCTATTTTCTCTAGCTCTAATTTAAATTTAGTGTATTCATTTTCTTGTATATCACATTTGCATGAATACTTAAGGCAGTGTTACAACACAGTACTGTCATAACATAGTCATGTATATTTGCTCTAGCCCTAATGAATATTTAAAGTATATAAAGAATATTTATTTTCCTAAATTAAACTGCTTTCCTGTTTTCCTGGCTTATAAACACCCATAGCACTGCCTTGAGACTGACATGACAGGATATTTCCTCTTTTTTTTTCCTTTCTTCAGTAGCATGTTTTTGGCAAAGACACCGGTCAGAGGTCTTGGACTCACCGTGAAGTAATGCACTCCCAGTGGATCTTCTAGCAGCCTCTCAAAGCTGACAGCCCAGCTGGCCACCCGACCCACCCCGCTGGCCCCGCCGCTCGGCACACTGGGAAGGCTGGAGTTACTGTTGGAGCATTGTGTGCCTGCACGCTTCACCGGCTCCAACACATTCAGCTCTGGTGAAAAGAGAGATCTGAGACTCAGAGCTCATTTTTCATCATCGTTAAGATGACATCATTTCAAAATGGCTCTTATTTAACCCCTTAACCCCTTAACCCCTTAACCCTGTTTGGTTTATTATTCAGTTATTCACCAATAACAACAATAACTGCATAGTCAAGTGGGATGTCATTTTTTTTTATTATTATTATTATTTTATTCCAGTCTGTAGACATCACAACCCACCATGAACAAACTAATACTAATGGCAAATATAATGTAATGATAACATTAATAAAAATGGTTTAAAAAATGTGGAGACTGCGTAGTTTAAGTGGTTAAGTCCATTTTTAGCCTGAGATTATATTAATGACACATTTTTCCCCCCAGTGGTAATAAACATGACTGTGATTAATGTAGTGTGTCTCACTTACAGAGAATTTCTGGCACCATTGTGCAAACTGGGCCATACAGCTTCTCTTTGTCTCTTTATGATATTTTGATTTGAGCAAACTGATTAGGGTTGTTTATGATTTAGTCTGGGGAAGTAATCATTAAAGTTGTCAGCTGTGAAATTGAGCTCTAAGCTTTAATACAAGCCTACTTTAGCAAGTCTGACATTAATAGAGGTCAGTGGTCAATGTCAGAGCCATTACAATGGCATAACACTACCTCATTTAGCAATGAGATTATGGCTTACATGATAACCTCATAGATGTATAATGGAAGTGCTACAGTACTGTAGTACAGTAATGCTATTATGGCAACTCAAGCATACGAAGCATACGAATCCATTTCTGGGGAGTCACATGGTTTCTTTTAGCTCTATCGGGCTTCCATTATCTCCCCCACATTCATAATGAACTAACAGAGGAAGTCATTGTGGTAACATCTGCACCCCAAACAGGATGTAAACAGGTCAATGACAGACTAAAAGGCTCATACTGTGACTTCCAGTGTGTGGTGTGGATGTCACACGTGAAACGTAAAAACACTGTGTCTTTTCTACGCAGTAAAAAAAAATTTTCATAGTCTCATTGAGAACTGACGTAGGCTCAGATTATATTCTCCACCTTTTAAAAGGTTGACTGATAAAATATGCAAATGTGCTGTTAACTTCCAATTCACGTCATGAGAACATACACTGCTCTCTCACGAAAAGTATTAGAGTTAATGATTTGCGATGAACTGCTGATGCTTGGAAGTACAATACAGAGTATTCATGCTGTTTGTTCTCACTGCTAATGCATTATTAATTCATAACTCACCTCCATCTGAGACAGCCAGTGTCTGTAGGTGGGGAGAAAATTACAGGGGATAAAATGAGACGAGATTAGATGAGTCATCGCTATATGTCAATGTAATAATTGTAGTCATCAAACTCATATGAGCATAGCAGACTATTGTTGTGCTCAGAAACACCCAGGTTAGTATAGACACACTCCTATATAAAAAAAATCACTACATTTCTGTTTAAAACAAAAAGACTTTGAGCTTTTGGTAATGTAGCAGCCACGAAATGTATGAATGAAGTGACAGAAAGTGAGCAAGAAATGGCAGAAATTCTAATGGGATGGGGATTAAAATAGGTTTCATACCAGCAGCAAAGTCTGATTCAGAAATAAAAATGGCTTATATGGAGCTGGGAAGCAGAAAAAAGTGAATATTTGAATATGAATTTTATATATTTGAATTGTATACACGTCACATTAAAATACTTTGCTTACTTTTTTCTGCAGTGTATTAAATACGTGTCTGGTTTTTTTTGCCAATATTTACTTTGTTTTGCTTTTTAGGGGTAAGACTTGGCTTTACAATCGTATATTTTGAAATTATGGGTTACAGCTTAAAAAATCATTACCCTAAATACAAATCTCAAAAACTCAAATCTCCATAATTTTATGAAAATTAGTCCAAAGAGGAAGCATTGCGGATTTTCAAGGAAAAGTAAACACTTTCAAAGTGGTGAAATTCTGAAAGCAATCACAGCCATGTGCCACACCAACGTCCTTGAAGTGAACTCTGATGACACTGAGTAGAGTTAATTGGAGTCAGAATGGAAGATATGAATCTAAATCCCTATTCAGCAAGTAACTTTGGGTGTTAGCTGCTAACAATCGCCAGCAAGCTAACTTTAGCTACACCTTAATTCTGCGCTCAAGGTGTAGCTGGAAATTGTAATTCGGGCCTACAACCAGTGAAAGCGACAGATAACTTGAAATTTCAACTTGTCAACTTAGGGTAGTCTTCTCAACTACCAGTTCCTTCTCTGTTTTTTTCAGAGTGACACCAAATCAACATGGCCGCTCGCTCTGTGAACAGTGTAAAGTGCCCTTTCTCTACTTTTAAATCAGTTTATAGTAGTATTGGCTTTATATCAGTTACTATATAGACACATGACTCAGCTAAATCTATAACCTGGCTAGCTTGTTGCCAGCACTACTTGCTATAGTCCTAGGGTCTGTTGTTGCTGTACTACAGCCTTTTGGTCCAAGATGCTTCATGAATGTTAGAAGTTCACTATAGTAAGAGAGAACAAATCACCACTCAGGCCTGTAACTGTAAAAGTGCTGTTAAAGTAGCTTTTTAAGAGCTTTACATGCTCTGACAGAGCAGACAAAAACAAATATGTTTTCTTGAAGGCATCCATGTTTTTTTTTTTCCCACCTTCAATGTTGTACCTGCTAAGGTGGGAAACTTACCACTTACCACTTAAGGCACCATGAATGCAGAATAACTAGCTAGAACGTTACTGAAATAGTTATCCTGGGCATCAAATGTTGAGCATCATCGTGTAGAAAACTCTCTATTTGAGTAAAACATTAACATTTTTTTACTTGTTTTACTCTTCTGAAAGCATCTACATGTCCCTGGGAATCCCTGATGCTCCACCTTCAGCCTAATTTACATAAAATCTGAATTTCTGAGACTTGTATTTAATGTTCTGGTTGTTTTTTTTTATCTCAAAACTGTAACCTGACATTTCAAATGATATGGGTTTTACAGGCAAATCTTTCTTGAAAACAAAGCAAAAACATTGACAAAAGTGTAAATTTGTTAAATACCCAACAGAAAATAAAACAATTTTATTGAATGTGACCTGTTTATAATTCAAATTAACGTCTGTCAGCTTCCAAGATCCATATAACTGCACATTTATGTTTTGACAAAAAAGTCCAAGACAAAAAAATCTAAAGAAATCAAGAACTAGACCAAAAATCCTGAAAAATAAAACTCCAAATAATCTCAGTACATCATTGAACGCACAGAAGTATGAAATAAATCTAACGTCTGCCAATCAGTTTAGACATTCATCACACTAATCCTGCTTAGCCTTGGAAATGTATGTAAAATATATGGAAATGTATTAGCTAGCGATTAAACTGTGCTCCCTATGAGCACCACTCCTCATCATATCTCTATTCGTTCACTAATCAAGTCCCTTTCATCCATATAATCATTCTTCGAGCTGATTTTCACATAGACTAGTTACAATAATATTCTCATATACGAAAGCATTTCACATTCGCACGTCCAGAAGCAAACGAGGCCTCTCAAATCCTACCTGAAGTCCACCGGCTGCTCCGGCATCACTCAGTTTCAGAGACATAGTCTTAGCACGAAAAGAACTTTAGGTACTTTACAAAAACATGAGTTGTCTCTGTTATATGTCTGAACTCTGTCGTCTATGACTAAAATGAAACTTCATGGTAGACCAGGAAGTCTTGCTATAGCAACATGCCACAGGAGGAAGTGCGTGTTCTTCAGAGAACGTTGCTGCGAAACAGCCTTAGTGTTGGTCATTGTTATATATTTATCAAAGAGGAAAAAAATGCAATACATAATTGAGGCTGTCAAAAAGTCGTACATTAGGCATAGTGAACACTTAATAGCTATTAAAAACATCAAGGAATTTCAGCAAGAAATAAAAGTTCTTTAAAAGGAAAAAAAAGGCTGCATTGTACTACTATTAGGACAAAAAAAAGGGCTTTCAGCTTTTATCTCAACTTCTCTGAAAGTTGAGAAAATTGCCAGCACAAGCTTATCTTACGGTGATAACGCTGAATATTTTACAGGCAACAGAAGAGCTGAAGATATGCATGAAGGCTTCTTTACCTTAGTGAGGATAAGAGGCCTGCTCGGCGTCAGTGTGTTGTGTCTCCTCAGACGTCTACGTAGAGAAGCACGCAGGCCAAAGTGAGACAGCCCTCTGGTGAGTTCTTGGAAAGGCATGGCTCTCTGTGGGAAGGTCAGAAATACAGATTTATCATCATTTCATTAAGGAATCATGAATTTCACTTTGTGAACCTTTGTTTGCGCCATTCAAAACGATTGATTGCTATGCGTTAGAAAAATGGAACCTGCCCATCTTAAAAGAAGATCTGTGGACTGTTTCTAAGCTTCCTTGAACACAAAGGTTGAATATCCTAATGTACTATCTCCATTTGTATGAAAATTTATTAGCTAGTGTATTGGTATTATACACTAACCAACCACTTTAATAGGAACACCCCTGTTCATTCATGCAATTATCCAATCAGCCAACTGTAACGCATCATATCATACAGATACAGGTCAAGAGCTTCAGTTAATGTTCACATCAATCATTAGAATGAGGGGAAGCTGTGAACGTGGCATGGTTGCTGGTGCCAGGTGGGCTGGTTTGAGTATTTCGCAAACTGCTGATCTCCTGGGATTTTCACACACGACAGTCTCTAGGGTTTACACAGAATTGGTTCAAGCTGACAGCAGGGCTATGGTAACTCAAATAACCACGCTTTACATCCATGGTGCACAGAAAAACGTCTGATAACCAACACTGATGAAGTGGCCTGTGAGTGTATGCTGTTCTAATTGAGTGTGAAAGTGTATTTTGCGTATTTTCATGTATACTTTACTTCTTCATATTGAAACAAATTGACAGCATGGTGTTGCAGCTGGTAGTGTTGCCACTTCACCGCTCCAGGGTCCCTGGTTCAATCCTGGATTTTGGGTACTGTCTGGGTGGACTTTTGCATGTTCTATCCATGTTCGCATGGGTTTCCTCTGGGTTCTCTAGTTTCCTCCCACCTCCCAAAAACATGCAGGTAGACGGATTAGCTTGTTTAAATTTCCCCTCCGTGTTAATGAGTGTGTGTGTGTGTGTGTGCATGGTGCCTTGTGATGGATTCATGGTCTCCAATCCAGTATGAATTTCCTCCTCATGTCCCTGAGATAAGCTCTTTTTTTTCTCTCTCTCTTGAAGTTAATGAGACAAAATGCAGCCTTTTCCCAAGAAACCGAAAGAAGTCCTCTGTCAGTAAAGACTAAAAACCTACTAACCGTTATGAAAGCTTTTACAGAAAGCTTCACCATATCAAATCTGTTTATTATTAGCCTTGGATTATGTGGAGCGTCTGCCATACAAGTCCCAGTGTAGGAGCAGTTACTATAGCAACAGTAATCATTTATATAATTCAATTCAATTCGATTTTATTTGTATAGCACTATTAACAATGGACATTGTCACAAAGCAGGCAAGGAAAAACTCCCTGAGATGATATGAGGAAGAAACCTTGAGAGGAACCAGACTCAAAATGGAACCCATCCTCATCTGGGTGATAACAGACATAACAGCTGGAACTACTATCAAAGCCGTGCTAGATATAGAAAATTAATAAACACCTTCAGATTCGAGAATTCAACAGCGCTGTGATGTGATATAATAGGAAAATCAATATTCCTGTTTTCAAACAGAATTACTTACATGATGGGATGCAGAGGTCTAGTTAATGAGTTTGATCAATTCAAGATTATGAAACTTGCTGAAATTCATTAACCAGATCTCTGCGTCCCACTGTACCAAAACACTCCCTCCAAAAACAAGCTAAGATGTCTGGAACTCTTTTGTATCGTGAAGAAACCTCAATGTAAACAAACCTCAGAATGACATTAAAACCCTACAGTTATAATACAGCAATGGGAAACCACATACCTTGTCTCTGGAAGGTGGAGTAAAATTTTGTCTGTGATGGAAGGAAACAGATGCTTCCATGCTGGTGGAGTAGACTGGTGTTGTGTTGAAGACCAGGAGAGAGGTATTGCAAGTTCCTCAGCTCACATGAGCCGCCTATCACTGTGTAAACACCAGACCTGTTGTAAAACACAGCTCGGCTGGGTATAAAAGTCACTCAGTGGGAAAACATACTGATCGTGCAACTGGTGACCTGAGAAACCTTCCAGACATTTAAAGCTAGTCATCCTGTCAAAGCTAGTCATGGACATGTTAATGTGAAACCTAGTTTCTCTCTTTTAGGAAATGATCCCTTCGCTTTATATATTTCAGCCTCAATTTTGAAAATCATAGCTGTCAATAAAAACCTACATTTTCCCTTAACAGGCTAAACTCTATGCAGACGTAGTGCATAATACCCTTGCAACACATGAATGCGTGTCTCTCCATGCGCCATGGAGCTGAACCAGCCTCCGCAAGTCAAGACCGGCCAACCAACCAGAGGCAGCCAGATTCTTCTCACCTCAGTTCCTGTGTCCTGAACCTAACACCTGTTCCCCAATCATCCTATGTGCATTGGTCCATGTGTGGAGCATTAAACCAGTTTGCCATGCCATTTTGTGTTCCAGTTAGTACACAGTGGTTGGATGGTAACGCAAGCATTTACTTTGCTGTGCATTTCTGGAGAGCAAATATGGTAATCAATGATGCTGGCGCCATTGCCATCGCTGTGGCACAAAAGCTCACGATGCATTTGGTTGGAAAGATATCTTCAGAAAGATATTTTTAACCACATTTTTTCTCATTAGTACTAGGATTTTTCCCTGCTCGCGATTTACAATTTTTAAAAAAAGTGCAATAAATGACGTAATCATCCAGAAGCAACAGGCTTTAAAAAATGACAGGAAAATTAGCATGTCCACCATGTCCACCATTAGCATGTCCACCATTTCAGGTTTAAGGAGAGTGCTTAAGGGTTAGGTTAATAATATTACCAGCTGTGTGGTCGGGAACTGCTTGCTGGCAGCGGCAATTATGAAAACTGTGATGAATGATGGATTTTTACATCATTCTACATTTTCTACTTGGCTGACATTTTCACTGTTGGAATGAGTGACCATTTTAAGCTGAAATTTTTTGGTGCATCCATTATATATATTACCTATGTTCATATTAATGAACTCAAAACATTCTCCATATACCATGACAGAAAGCAAACATGTAAGACGGGGGCAAGGGGGCAGGGCTTCCAGCTGGTGTCAGTTAATATTGGTGAGTTCAAAACACCTACACAAATCATTCCAGGTTCATTCGCCATTTTATTGAGGAGAAAAAGACTGCTCTTTTGGCATTTTATTGAGTGATAACTCGTACTAGTGTCCTCCGCTATTCTATTCCGCTAACATCGCATGAACATTACAGACTTGAACCTTAATGAAATTTGAAATCACACATCCAGCTGCCTATTTGGCTTTACGTCTGTGTAATATTAAGACACCCTTATCCAGAGCAACTTACATTTATCTTACTTTTTATACAACTGAGCAGTTGAGTGGCAGCTTGGCGGGGCTGGGGCTGGGGCTTGAACACATGACCTTCCAATCAGCAGCCAACGTCCTAACCACTGAGCTACCACTGCTCCACAACATTCAACCTATTGTAACCTGCTGTCACTGACGTTGTCTAGAGCTTTTTAGGTTTAGACTATGAGGTGAATTTGAGAGTACCAGTAAAGTAGTTTAGTCAGTAACCTTAGTGGAGAATTTTCTAGCCTTGGTCAGATTTGTATAATTTGTGTCTTCTCACATATTTTTGGAGTGCTGAAAGACTGGTGCAGACAACAACAATGATGTAAGGCACAAAGCTGTGAACCTGTGTGTGCTCTGTGCAAGGTTTCATGCATTTCTGGAGTTCCACAGCATGGTGTTCACAGCCTTGCTGCACAATGACATTGTGGGCAAGTGAACTGAGGGGGCACTCTTAAAAAAAAAGGTTCCTCAAACATTCTTCACTTTCTAATGCGGTTGTGTGTTAAACTCTTTGTTGTTGGGTTCCACATACAGGATCATTATGGGTTATCCTAGAGCACAGGCAGGTCAAATACAGCTCGCTGTCTCGTTTCATTCGTCCCGGGCAAAAATAATAATATTGAGACAGCTCATAGTATCTACTGTTCAACATTTTCTCACTAGACCAGTAATAACTAGAATTCACACCAGACCCACAGATTCAGAAACACGTTGGCCTTTAGTGTGATTTAGTAATTACAACCTACAACAAGGGTTGTATAAGCTACATCCAAGCCAACAAAACTCACAGCTAAACACTGATGGCTGTCTATGTGTTGGTTTACATCTAGCTAGATATGTAGATGGCTTATTTCACTAACAACTAGTACACAACATGGCTATGGTACAACAAAGATTATATGAGTAGCTAATTCTAGATAGCTATATAACTATATTGTGTACACTATAATGTTACTGTTGAGAGTGATACTGTATATTGCGCCAGAGCCTGCCAAGCAAAATAATTATTTGTTGAACAAGTTTCGATTTCTGGTATTCAGTTTCTCAGACACTGTATATTCATTGCTGAAAAGCCCCTTGTCTTCCCTTCGTCTGACTCCTTTCTCCTAGTCTGACTCTTTGTACTAAAATCTGTTTTTGTAGGCTGTTTTGTAGCAGAAGTTATTTGTCACAACACTGGAACCCGAATTTGTGGTTGAATGTCAGCTATTACATAGACATAGGTGCATTATTGTCATTAAAATAGTTTTTTTTTCCCAAATAAAAATTTTCAATGGGTCTTTCCAATGTCATTTGATGATTTCTTATATTATTAATAAAAAAATACCAATTAAGCAGTTTTTTTAGGTTTTCAAAGTTAAATACATACAAAATAAAAGAAAAGTAAAGAGATACAAACATCTGCCAAAATTTTAACTGCTTCATGCCTTTGTTATCGAGTTATCAAGTTCCAAAACCTCCAAACCCGTTTACTTTCTAATATCTATCAGTAAAAGATAACATGCACCGAATCTATCACTTTGACAAAAAGTATGACGGAGCCAATCAAAGGTGAT
>CM074959.1:3396569-3450081 GCA_037577455.1 Pangasius macronema | reverse complement strand
GGAACCCGAATTTGTGGTTGAATGTCAGCTATTACATAGACATAGGTGCATTATTGTCATTAAAATAGTTTTTTTTTTCCCCAAATAAAATTTTTCAGTGGGTCTTTTCAATGTCATTTGATGGTTTCTTATACTATTAATAAAAAAAACTACCAATTAAGCAGTTTTTTTAGGTTTTCAAAGTTAAATATATACAAACATCTGCCAAAATTTTAACTGCTTCATGCCTTTGTTATCGAGTTAACAATTTCCAAAACTTCCAAACCCGTTTACTTTCAGTATATCTATCAGTAAAAGATAACATGCACCGAATCTATCACTTTGACAAAAAGTATGACGGAGCCAATCAAAGGTGATTCATCATAATATACAACATTATCAGTTCAATCTGCTCACATTCTCATGTAATGGCTAATTAGGCAAATTTACTAGAATCTGCTGAGCATGTATAAAACGCAACTGCAATCAAATATGTAAATAAATTAATTAATTAATTAATTGAACTTTTCATCTACTCTGACTTGTTCACACGCCTGAAATTTTGTGACATCTGAACACAAGCCTCTCTTTTCTGGGACTGTAAATCCTAGAATTTCAAATTGGATGCTAACGCCCTCTGCTGAACAGGAGCAGTACTATATCAAAGACAAAAGTGTCTGTATGATAAGCAAATAAACTGACATGACAGAAGATTGATGCCATACCATAGAGCCAGAAGATGGAGAAACATGAGAAGGTGTCAGAAAGATGAATGGATGAATGGATTTCTTGCAGTTGAGAGCCAGAGATAGAAACAGACAGCAAGGCTGAGAGAAAGGAGTCTCAGGGCGGTTATGAAGCAGGTGGCAGAGAGGGATAATCCAGGTAAGACTTTAATGCAGCAGAGAAGTCTGGTGAGGGGGGGGTGAAAGGAACAGAGGAAGGTGGAGAGGTTGCTAATCTTGGACTACTAATCCAATCCGTGTCCCCCTTTCTCCTACTCTTCCTCTTCTGAAGAAGAGCAAGCCAGAAAAAAGACTCCACTTTGCTAAGTTTGCCTAGAACAAGCATTAGAGGTGAGGACTTGAGGACGGTGAGGATCTGCACCTGACCAACCACAGCCCACTTGGACTCAACTGGATATATACTCCATAGCATGTAGCCGGGTTCTCTCTTTTCTGCCTGTGTTGTCACATTATCATGGGTGAAATCCAAAAGGTATGTTTGCTCAAATCTGGGGATCTGCACTTACCAGGCACCGCCATACTTCAGTAATTGCTAATCCACTGGGACCAAGGCTGTGATATGGAGTCCATAATTACTTTCACATATGGGTGGATATAAGGAATTTCGTGTATATTAACTAGCATTAAAAATGTTCTTCAGTGTGATTAATTTGCAAGGTCAGCATTAAGTTTTACATTTTGCATCGTTCAGCCTACGTATATTGTACGTTTCATGTTTTACTTGGGGCTTTATATGAATGAGAACTGTGCCATTACGAATCTGAATTTAACATCTGAATTTACAAATCTGAGTTTTATATGTTTAGTTGAATTTATTTTGTCTAAGCTGAAGTTGAAATTATATTCAATGGATTGAATTTGTATGCAAGGCTTTAAATTCAGGTGTAGAAAATTCAAATTCAATTTTTTGTGGCAAAATCTATTTCAACTTCAGATTCACGTTTTCATACACTACATCTGGAGACATCTGAAGCAAAGAAGCGCAGATTCACTCAGCTAATGAGCCAGTAATGGAGCATTTAGCACTGCAAAAAAATAAAAAATGAAAATAAAAAATAAATAGAAATAAAGAGAGAGAGAGAGAACTTAGCAAGTAAACATATCTCGAATATAATCAAATTTATCTAGTAGTTTCCTACCATAAGGTTATTAAACCTATTTCTAAACACTTTTACTAATTTCAAGCTGTAAATTTTATTGGCAGGTACTTTTGCTTCTTTCTAGAACTAAATGCTAGTAAATATTAGTAAATATGGCTAGAAATAGGCTTAATAATCTTATATTTGGTTTATTGTTATAATAGGAAATACTAGCTGAAATTTCCTATGTTCAAAGTAATTTCATTTGGTAAGATGTAATTGTTTGCAGTGTGAGATTCTGAATCTGAACTGAATTTGAAACCTTGCATACATTGCAAAAAAATATATCTTAAAAAGTAAAAATATCTAGAATATATTTTGTTTTATTGTTGTATGTTGTTACTTTGTACATTCTGATGGTTTTAAATCAACTATAAGAATATTAAGCCCATTTCTAAACATTTATACTCATTTAAAACTTAAAATGGTCTTGATCTATTGGCGGATACATAGATCTTGCACTAGAATAAGACCATTTTAAGCTCAGAATTAGTAAATATGTCTAGAAATAGGCTTAATGGTTTTATGTTTATAACAAAATCTCATAAGGAGAAATATTAGAAATAAAGGCTTAAAAATTTGATTATACATTTTAAAGTCAAACTGTAGACACATTTCTCATTCCGTATGTTTTAGGTATATTTTCTACTCCCTTATCTGCCATTTAAACTCTCGAACTGCGCTGTGTGTCCCAGGGTTTATTTTCCGTCATTGAGAAACTAAAGGGCACGACAGAGCAGGAGCTCCGGATCATTCTTCTTGGTCTGGATAATGCTGGGAAAACCACTTTACTGAAACAGCTCGCCTCAGAAGATGTGAACATGATCACACCAACTCAGGTAAACTGTGGTTACACTCACAATCAAAAATGGTCCAGGCTCTGGTTTCAGATGCATGGTGCTCTGAAACCTTGGGTAATACAATTTAGCTAATTGAGAGACATTAGGTAATGAAAGCAGTGTGACCTACGGCCTAAATATATTAACAGATAAAGCGTGAGTTATACACTGAATTTTTCTAAATTCATAGTTTTGTAAGTTACTATACTGGCACAACAGTTATAATACACACAAATTATATTTTGCGTCTGAATTACTGAAAATAGTTACTTATTACTTATTACACTACAAAAAAAATAATGTTAGCATGTGGAAATATCTTGACGATAGTCAAATCTATCTAGTATTTCCTATTATAAGAAACCAAATATATGATTAGTAAACATATTTCTAGACATTTTCTACTAATTTCAACCTTAAAATAGTTTAATTTTAAGCTATCAATTTTAAGCTATCAATTTTAAGCTATCAAGCAAATTTAGCTATCAATAGAATAAGAACGTTTAAAGCTTGAAATGTGTAAAAAAAATAATAATAATAAAATCTAAAAACAGGCTGAATAGTCATATTTGATTCATATTAATCTCATAATAAGAAATATTGCCCATATTCAAGAAATTTTCACTTGCTAAGATATCATTTTTTTCTCGCATTTTAAGCATTTTGTGCAATTTAGTGCATTCTTAGTTTAGGTCTTAAATAAAACAAGCTGTTCATAGTACAACCTGTGAGATTGAGGTTACACTGCCAAAAGTTCTAGTAGAAATTCCAGTCACAAGAATGACGGTCAGAATGGTGGAAGAAACAGTACATTAGCATACAAAAAGTTTAGTCAAGTTTAGCCAGGGTGAAATGAGACAAGCTCTTAAAAGAGCAAGCCAAACGTCACCCTGACTAGAGAGATATTACTCACATGACAGGAATTACATTAGTGTATCGAATTATACACAGAAGAGAACAGGACTTCAAAAGAGCTTTTTATTGGGAATCCTGGTGGAAAACTATCTGCTACCTGTAGAGAACATGAGGGCTGCACATTTCTTAGACATCACAAACTTCTTTAACAATGGCAGCGAGACTGGAACTGAGAAGGAACCTACCAGTTGTTCTACCAGTTTAACTGTAATGTTCAAGAAAGTTGTAAACACATTACATATACTGTAGATCATAGTCTGAATCTCTATCTGTTAGCTTAATGAAGTCATGCTGATGGCAGGCCATGAGGTCTATTTTGGTCATGTTCTGGACCAAAGTACAGTCAGCAAAGGCCATATTTAGCTGACCTTCTTAATGACTTCCTTATGGCTAGTAATATTAATAGACTATCCACATTGACTGGAGCTTTATTACTCAAATAGTTTGATCTGATAGAACACTTCCTTTTAATGCAAACAATGGACTATTTCAGACCTAATTTCAGAGTTAAATATGGCACCCATTTGCATAATGAGCAGGGTCTTTGCTACCACACAGGAGACCTGATTTTGAGGACAGTGGATCGAGACGTGTCTTTAATCCTGTGTTTGAAGATTACTCAACCAAACTGATGCTCGGCTGGCTACCTAAGGGTCAGACAAATATAGTTTAGCACCTCCCTGTACCTGTTTTTTATTTCTGTTGTATAACATTCTAGGGCTTCAACATTAAGAGTGTAACCTGTCATGGCATGAAACTGAATGTCTGGGACATTGGGGGGCAGCGGAAGATCCGCCCCTTCTGGAAAAAGTATCTGGAGAACACAGATTTGTTGGTATGTTGTAACAGTTTTCATTTACATTTCTGAGCAAAGATAGATTTAAACTGAAGATATTATCTGGTGCTTCTGAACTGAAGCCATCAATCTGAAAGGATAAACAAGAGGAACAATATTCTTAACTTCACAGAACCATATTAAAGCTCAGTAAATGATTCCACCCCCATTAACTTTTCCACATTTTTAGTGTTACTACCCAGAATTGTAATGGATTTTACCATTTGATTTTCACAAAATGTCCAGTATTTGAATGTGCAAAATTTTTTATTATGACATAGATTGAAAGAAAAAACAACAACAGCAAGAAATTTAATCAATCCTAAATCAAGTTTCTTGCAGACTGGAACAGGTTTTCTTCTAGGATTGCCCTGTATCCTACAATCCTGCCCTCAATCCTGATCAGTTTCCCAGTCCCTGCCTAAGAAAAGCATCCCTATGACATGATGCTGCCACCACCATGTTTCACTGTGGGGATATTGCTCTCAGGGTGATGAGCATTGTTGGGTTTCCTCCTTCATGCCAAGGCTAATAAATTCATTCCTTGTCTCCTCACACCAGAGAACCTTTTTTCCACATTTGCTGAGTCTCCATCACTGGATTTCATACGGCTTCTTTTTTTCAGTATTCCACAAAGCCCAGCTCTGTCTCGTGTCCAGGCATTGGTTGTCCTGTGAACCTTCGGTGATCTTCTCCCATCTGAGCAGTAGATCTCTCCAGCTCCTTCACAGTTACCCTTGTCCTCTTGGTTGCTTATAATGAGTCATTAATAATATGACTCCTCCTAATACCCTCCTTACCCAGTCACTCATTTTTTGTGGATGGCCACCTCTAGGCAGAATCTCAGTTACACTTTAATTTCAGACATTCAACTGATTATGCGACTTCTGATGGTAACTGGTTGTACTAGAACTAATTTACAAATTTTTTTGATTAAATGATTTTTTGCACACTTCAGTATTATGGGTTAGTTTGTGTAGATTCATGACATACAACCCCAATTAAGCCAATTTCATTTCCAGGTTATAACGCTACAAAATTCTACACTACACTAGAAAACTTCAAGGGGATGAATATTCACACAAGGCAGAAATCGCAACTATGTACGACAACATACAATTGCTGTCATACAAAAGTTGTGTAAAGAAGATAGACAACCATGTACAGAATGTATGTGACTCTTTTTTTCCGTCCCTGACAGATCTATGTCATCGACAGTGCAGACAAGAAGAGGTTTGAAGAAACAGGCCTGGTGAGAACAACCAAATTATATACAGTATACAGTGGATATACACTGTATATATAATGGATGTAGTAAAAGTTAAGCATAGTCCAAAATGTTTCCAGAATCAGGACATTTTGGACAAAAGTCTTAATGGGCTGTGCAAGCGAATAAGTTCTGAGGCTACAGGAGGTGAAACCAGATATTCAAAATCATGCCTTATAAATTTTGCATGGACAGCTGATGGTTTTAAAAAAGAGTGTAGCCATTTAGTAGTTACTCATCTGACAGATGGTTTTATCCAAAGCAACTTATAATTGAAAAAGGACACCATCCAAGCACAAGATGTTGAGACTTAAGGCTCTTGATCAAGACAGTGATTCTCTTGCTGTCCTAGAATATAAACTCACATTCTACCAGCAAGTCATTCTTCTCAACTCCCGTCCACGTAGGAGCTCTCAGAACTGATCGATGAGGAGAATCTGAAGGGAGTGCCAGTGCTCATCTTTGCCAACAAGCAGGATCTGACCACAGCATCCACAGCCAGCGAGATCGCCGAGGGGCTCAACCTGCACACGTACCGGGACCGAGAGTGGCAGATCCAGGCATGTTCGGCTATTTCTGGCGAAGGAGTGCAGGTGAGTCTATACAGATCAACAAAATACTAGAACTATACAGTAGAAGAGGTTTCAAATTGTAAAATATTTCAATATCACATTGTAGAATATATGCTGTCGACCATTATAGGAGCATATGGTGCAACTATTCCTTCCACTATCACTTAGGCTATGCTACTTACATGTTGTGCGTCCAAAACGACATTAATTTTTCGTGTTCTTTTATTTCTGCTTTCTCTCAGGATGGAATGAACTGGATCAGCAATAATATTGTAAATAAGAAGAAATAAAGCTGCTTGAAAATATCTTTTGTACTGATAAATAAAAGTTCTCTGATCTTTCTCTACAAATGCAGGAGTGTTCAGATAGATCCGACTGACTTCCTTCAACACTAATGTTTTGTAATATTTTCATATAAATTGACTTCATAATGACTGACATCAGAAAGCATTCTGCTGGTTGATGTACAGTATATGAACTCTCCAGCTACTTTAGAGAATTATTACAAACCAAAGGCAAGCAAAGGAAACAACAACAAAAAATCAGTGATAGTTAAAATGTTTTCTTCTTCTTCTGTTTTTTTGTTTTTCTAATGTCAGAATTCTCTATGACAGGATCTCAGTGACTCAGTCTAGCAGCAAATAATGATACAAACAGACCTGCAACTAAAAAGGGATGAGTCATGTGTCCAAGTGTGGCATTCACTAGAGAATACAAGTTAAAGTTTTGTAGATAGTTAGTTCTGAAACAGCATGATGGATGAACCATCTCAAACGGAGAACCTTCTTTCCTGATCTGAACTCTTGTTCCCTCAACTCCATGGGCTCATGTACTGTTTATAATAACCTGTGAGTGTGTGTGCATCATTCAGGCATACATATATATATGTGTGTGTGTGTGTGTGTGTGTGTGTGTGTGTGTGTGTGCGTGCACGCATGTATATATACTTGCTGACCACTTTATTAGGAACACCTGTACACCTGCTCATTCATGCAATTATCAACCAATCATGTAGCAGCAAGGCATAAATTCATCCAGATTCAAGTCATATCAACCATCACAATACGGATAATGTTGTTGGAAAATGATAGCCTGTGGCTATCAGGAGTGGAACCCCATGTGGTCTCCTGCTGTTGTAGCCCATCCACCTCAAGGTTTGGCGTGTTGTGCATTTTGTGATGCTTTTCTGCTCACCATGGTTGTAAAGAATGCTTAGAGTTACTTTAGCCTTCCTGTTGGCTTGAACCAATTTGGCCATTCTCCTCTGACCTCTCTGTTCCCCCACAGAACTGGTGCTCACTGGATGTTTGTTGTTTTTCATATCAATCTGTGTAAACTCTAGAGACTGTGCATGAAAATCCCAGGAGATCGTCAGTTTCTGGAAATACTCAATTTCCCCATTCTGATAAGAACATTAACTGAAGCTCTTGACCTGTATATCTGCATGACTTTTATACATTGTGCTGCTGCCACATGATTGGCTGATTGGATAATTGCACTAATGAGCAATAGTGAACATTATATATATATATATGTGTGTGTGTGTGTGTGTGTGTGTGTGTGTGTGTGTGTGTGTGTGTATAAACGTTCACCTGCTTAGTGGCTTGAGGTAGAAGGTAAGTAACAGATGGAGCTTTTTTTTGTCTTCAACTTTACAAAGTCCTTTTACATTTTTACATTTTATTATTCCATCTTGTTAGTCTGAAAATACTAGTACTAGAAGTTTTGTCCCTAACAGAACATCAGGATTAACTGAATGATTTTGTTAGTTTGCCTCACTAATTACCTCTTGTTTGCTCCTAAACTATAAAAAAAGACCATCTCCACTTGCAGCAGAATTAATGTAATTCATATTTGCAGTATTCATCGTGTCATGTTTCTCTACAGTAACAGCATGTTGTAGTGTATTTTTAAATAGAGTACAAATCTATTTTTACATACTACATACTTGGTAACAGTCTATTAGTATAAAACCAATGCTGCAGTTTTACATTTATAACTACTGCTCTTTTTACTCTTTTATTGCCAAATATACACATTAAATACAGAATTTTAAAGTTGAGTCAAATATATTAAGCGAATAATCTAATAAAATATGTTTATTAAAGCAATCTTTTCATTTCGGTAGCTTTTCCAAGAAGCTAGGTAGCTAACTTTGCTAGCAAAGTATGTTAGAGTATACTGTATCTATACTAGGTTAGCTAGCTAACATTAGGTCACCTGTTAGCTGTTAGAGTTTAGGAGCAGTGTGTACCGAGATTCTGGATTATATGTCAAAGCTTCTAGCTTTCAATGGAAACCTGGTTATAATTTATGTTTAAAATTTTTTATTTAAGTAGCTACTAGCATCTAAAAGGGATATCTATTTAAATTAGGATGCTAGGTAGCTAACTAGCGGCTAACAGGTCCAACTTTACTTCTAGATTAATCTTAACAAGATCTGATGATATTATGGAAGCTATGCTCTAAAATCTATGAGTGAGAAATAATGAAAATAAAAATTTCTTTCTGTCTTTCTTCTTCTCACATAAATGATGACATTATCAAAAACCTTTGTAAAACACAGTTAGAGAGGGCAGGGTAGAGAGTTTGGGTTTCTAGGATTTCGGGCTTCTTGCATTTATTTCCACAGGGATCCTCCTCAGGCATGATTATGAAGTCAGAGTACTGAGAGTACAGAGCTGCCTCTCAAATTTAGTGGACCATCTGTGAGCGTGTCTAAGGATCATGTTTTTATTAGTGGGGATACAGAAAAACAGTCATGCTAATCCTAGTCCATTAGTTCTCGCTCACTCTTCTCTATAATAAGCCCATGATCTAACCAGGGAGAAACTTCAGGGTCCATTTCTATCCCTGGCAAATATAAGACTTATAAGACCTGCTACTTAAGACTTAGTGTCAGATTGATTCAGTCCCTCGTGTATGTAGGAAAAGATATTTCTTCATAAACTGGTAAGCCTGTGAGAGCTTGGTATGGCATGTAAACCTCATATATCTCATATATCCTTTAGAAGAGGCTTTAGAAGAGTTATAAATGTTTGCATGTGTCATGAATTCAAGAGATTCATGTAGTGAGAGAACAAACATTAAGCTGTGCTTTGTATCTAGACGGCTCAGATCATCATGCCTATCAACCTTGCTAAAGAGAGACAACAACAGTATGTGGGAATGTGTTTAGAGGCACAAGGAGGTAAGACGTACACGGTGCAACACATAATGATTGCAGAACATTCGCAGTAGTCTTTCCAGTTACGAATGAAAACCGTTGTGATTAAACCATTGTGGTTTAATTCTGGTTTAATTACTCTCAGTAAAAATACATTAAAACATTTATTATTCAAAGCGGTCAGTCGTGTGGGAGTTGACGGCTGAAGCAGGATGACTGTCTGTAATGCAATATCACAGCAAGGGTCTAAAAGCTCGTCTTCTTCACGCATGACCAACTGGGAGAGAGCAAGAAACACTCCGAAACATGCACTGATGTCTAGAGCAGGCTTGGAATTCATCCAGAAATCAATGTCTTTAATTATAGATGTAATGATTCAGTGTTTCAGTTGCTCAGTTTATTGGAATTCCTTCAGACCCCAATGTCAAATTTAATGATTCAGTGATTCAATTGCTCAGTTCATGGGAATTCATCAGGACCCCAGTGTCAAAGTGAATGATTCAGTGAATCAGTAGCTCAGTTTATCGGAATTCATTCAGACCTCAGTGTCTATTTAATGATTCAGTGTTTCGATTGCTCAGTCAAAACAGTAGTTCTCAAGATTTCAACTATAAGTGACTTGAGAGTGCAAAGTGATTTACGGTGACTTACTCCACATTATAACCATAAGTATACATTCAGGAGTATTTATGAGTTAGTGATATGCTTTTAAGTTATAATAAACATTACAGTAACACCTGAAATATCTAGGACTATATACGGTAGATAAAACAGTAAATATCCAGTTTATTTATGGAGTTCTTCTCAGAAAATTTTAAGCTTCCTGTGCAATTCAAACCAAGTTACAGGCAGTGAAAGAGGACGAATGCTTTGTGGCCAATTTGCAGGGAGATAACAGTGTCTGCCTCAGGAAGGATGGACAATAAAGTAGGGATGTGACGCCACATAATCAAGAAAGCTGACAATAAACGCATGGAACACGAGGCCAAAAATGATTTATGCCTCCCTGACCCTCATTAGCTTCACACGGCTCGTACGTATGAAGGGACTGACATTTGTAAAGCCCTTGTTAAGAAAACAAGCATGTGTATTGAGCAAAACCTCCAGGCACCTTAGCTCAGAAAAATAATATGCTCTTATATTTCTTCTTTTTCTACATGTGGGTGGATTTCCATACAAGCCTTCACATCTCATGTAGTGTTCCTTGTCAAGAATGGTCCAGAAAGACAGTTAGAAAGACATAAGAACAGCATTGTATATAAATATACTGTATACAGTGCAGGCTAATGTAACTTTGCTGTACTGTGCATACACCATCCCATGCATATATATAAGCGGCGGTGAAAAGAGTACACAATACCCTGACTCATAAAAGCACTAATGCTAAAGTGCGAATGTAGTAATAGTACTAGACGTCATGATCAAGAAAATTACTCAGGAGTAAATGCCATCTGGTGAAAAACTGCTCGAGTAATTACTTTTCAAATGATGTTTTTATATGTCGATAATTGACACAACTAATCCTTAAATGTTCTATCTATATTCTATTTTTAAATTAACGAACAGCGTGAGCTATCCTGAATTGATGCTGATGAAAGCTAACATTAGCTGGCTAGCGTACTCAGGCAAATGCTGTTGGTGGGGTTTCACTAGCTTGCTAAGTTTCGTTAATCAGCTAGCTAGCTCACACTGCAAAAAATGATACCTTAGCAAGTGAAAATATCTGCAATATAGTCAAATTTATCGAGTATTTCCTATTATAAGATTACCATAAACCAAATATAAGCTTATTAAAGCTATTTTGAGACATTTTTGCTCATTTTCTTATTCTATTGCCAGATAATTTTGGTTGTTTCTAGAAATAAATACCTAAAATGAGCAAAATTATCTGGCAAAAGCTTAAAATGAGCAAAAATGTCTCAAAATAGCTTTAATAATCATATATTTGGTTTATGGTAATCTTATAATAGGAAATACTAGACAAATCTGACTATATTCAAGATATTTTCACTTGCTTCACTTGTTTTTTTTGCAGTGCTCAAGCTTCTAGCTACGTAGTTAGCTATCTAAAAAAAGATCCTTCTTCTGCATTATCCTACAGGCTGTAACAGCAATTAGATATATTTAACACAACAGGCAATCATTATGGAACGTTGAATCGGCATCTTAAATTTAATACTGAGTTTTCATGTTGTAAAACATCAAAATATCTGGCTAGCTAATCTAGCTTACTCAGCTAGCTAATGTACATGTTTCCGCAGGTTGGATGTTGAGCTGTGAAATGCCGATATCTCCACGGATTTTGGTGTGCATAATTTGCAGAACATTAGCGTGGTTTCATTTTAAGCATGTAAAAGTGAAGATAGCAGATAAGCTGGGTCAGGGATGCTCATATGGCTCCACTGTGTCAGACACTGCTGTGAAGCTTTTGGCGCCTGAACTACAGACTTTCATCAGGAAACCGTTTCATTTTGATTGGGTCTCAAAATTCAGTTCTTCAAAATTTGCACATTTTAATTGGCTTACAGTCATGCAATGTCATTTTTTTATTCTGTAACTGATTAAAAAAGTAAATAAGCTGAAGCTGAATGTATATATTTTTAAGTTCAAGTCAAATGATTGCTACTTGTTGTGGGAAATCTTCCCAACCAATGGTGCAATTTGAATGAGAACATTTTTTGAGGTATTTATATCTACAGGATGTCCAAAAAGTCTCCATACACAGGAGAATATGTTCACCAGCATCACGTCAGTTGTGCCTTCGTCAGTGGAGGTTCATGGATGTCCACTTCTCAGTTGGTCCACAACACTTCCAGTCTTTTTGAACTGGTTAATAAAGTTTGGCAACAGTGTCGTGTGTGTGATGTGCTTGCCATGTTTCCTGTGGAAGTCCATCACAACCTTGCGATATTTTTATGCTCATGAATACATGCTTTTTTGCTCATATTTATAAGTACAGCATCATAAGACCTTATGTGTCTAAATTTGAAGTGGACATACTGTATGCACTGGAAGTACATTATATAAGAAAAACAATAGCATCCATATATGTATTTCCCCTCACTGTAGATTACAGCTGCTGGGTTAAATACTTAAATATTTAGAGACACTCAACATTAAAGGTGGGATCAGCGATTTTTAAGTCATACTTTCTGTCATATTTGGTGGCATTCTCCTCACAATCCTGCATCTGTCAATCAAGTGTCAGGTCAAAATTAAAACACCATCTCTGTGGCTAACACAGGCTCTGAAAATGGGAGAAAAACAAATGACGTGGCCCACCAACCTCCCACCAATCAGACAAGGAGCTCTCTAAACCTGACAGTCAATTATGATATGTCAAATCAAAAAAGCTCAAAATCTTGCACTAGTATTCAGTCATCCTGGTTTGCGGTTTGGGGATGTGACTGAAAAAAAGGGCTGTCTTTGTTCGACATTTGCAAGTTTAATATAGAAAGAGTGCACCGATATAATTACATATGAACGCTTACAGTGTAATCACAATGTAGTCATCAATTATGCATGTGTGTGTGTGTGTGAGACAGTGTCTCTGGACCTGGGAAAGAAGATCAGCATCCCTCAGGATGTAATGATGGAGGAGTTGAACCTGCGCTCAAACAGGGGGTCCAGAATGTTCCAAGAGAGACAAAGGAGAGTGGAGAAGTTCACGCTAGAAGGTGCCGGAAAGCAAGCTGACAATGTAAGCGAACACTATAGTGCTGTACTATATCATTATTACACATTTATATAATACAAACAATGAAAACGCACGCATTTAGATAAATGATATGGTTCCTCACTGCCTTCGTGGCACACAGATTTGAATCTGAAAAACAAATGCAGGCCATGGAGGTGAGATTTCACTGGTTGCATCATGCTCATGATTGTAGACAGCTGAATAAATTAAAGGATATATGTAATAGTGAATTCTATCTTCTTTAGCAAAGTGAGACACTATGTGATCAGGCTACAGGAGGGCTGACAGACACAGCTCACTGCAGCACAAAGGTCAGCCCACCAGAGAGAAACAACCTGCTGGCCACACTCCATCACACCATAGCCAAAAAAGGAAGTCCAGGCATTCTTGCACCAGGTGACTTCATGTATGAATATGTATTTGGGTGAGAAAGAAAGAAAAAAAAAAAAGAAGTAATAATGAGACTCACACAATCTTACTGCCTCAGGATATTCTGGGCCCCTGAAAGAGATTCCTCCTGAGAAGTTCAATGTTACTGTAATCCCCAAGTCCTACTGCTCACCATGGGAAGAACAGAGCGACAGTGAAAGCTTGCTGCCTGCCATTAGCTCCCGCCTGCCTGAACCTCCTCACAAACTCACCCCTGCTAACTACAGATGCTTCAACAGGTTAGCTTTCAACAATGTTAAAAATTATATATCATTTTTAGGGTCCGTGGTCTTTTTATGAACTCATTTTCCATGCCTGGTGTGCACTAATAGGGGCAGTCATGGCTTAACGGTTAGCGAGTCGAACTTGTAACCCAAAGGTCGTGGGTTTGAGTCTCGGGTCCGGCAGGGATTGTAGGTGGGGGGAGTGAATAACCAGCGCTCTCTTACACCGTCAATACCATGAATGATGTGAGACCCTTGAGTGAGGCACCGAACCCCCAACTGCTCCCCGGACAGCTAAAATGGCTGCCCACTGCTCCGGGTGTGTGTTCACTAATGTGTGTGTGCACTTGGATGGGTTAAATGCAGAGCACAAATTCTGAGTATGGGTCACCACACTTGGCCACAAAGTCACTTCACTTCACTTCACTTAATGCTGTTGCTCAAAGAAGTTCATCTAAGAAGGAATGGCTAGCATTAAAGCTACAATGTTGAGAAACCTTTTAGTGAAAAATGAAAACAAAAACATTACCGTGTCAGGGGAGATTATATTCTCTAAACATTTCGCTCCTGAGTCACCCTGGGAATCCTGGAATAGTAATTCATATTAATCCACAGTCAGAGCTGCTTGCCTGAATTTAGTACAGCCAAAGACAGCCAATGTCCGGTACGACTTAACCCAGAGCTGCAGGCATCATAACAGAGAAGCCTTTTCCTTCACCTGGCTTTGTGTTTTAGCTACCGGACTAGCGTTAGGAGCTAGCTTACTAGTATTGGCTTTCTGCTGTGTTTTGATCTCAGACAATGGTCACAGGTCGCAGCACCAGGTGCTTGACTGTGTGAGATTTATATAAATGGCCCGAGATCACAATAAAGCACAAGGTGTTGGCGAGCTAACCGCCTGACCTTAGTGTCTCTGGCTACAAGACGAGCAGTCGTTAAAGGAGAGAAGTTTTGCTCTCTTAATACTTCCGTAATACTTGACCATAATAGGGGTTGTCATGATCTTGTGGGTGATCCGCCATTTTGGCAGGGTTACTCAGACAGATAGCCTACAACAATAAACCTACAATGAACTGTATAAACATAGGAAGTAAAGTTTTTTTGTTTTGTTTTTTTTACCTATTAGTGGATATTACAGGAATACTCAATGAAATACATAACAGAATGGTTGGAATGGATGGGATATGTATAATCTGCCTACCTGTGAAAATGCACTTTGATTGATAGAATTTGCAAAACTTGTTCTAACAAGTTTTAAAGAAAACGGGGAAGAATACATGCTTGCTTTCAGGATTGGACAGGAAAAGGCACCTATCAGAAGGCAGACAGTTGCTTTCCTGTAGTGTGCTGCCACCAGCTGTAAGCATGAACCATAGCAATGATACCAGAATGACTTCATACATATGAACTTTTTTTTAATATTTTTTTAAAATGCAGGGTGCATACTGATTTCGAAATGTAATGCAATGTCAAAATAATCAACAGAAAAAGGTCACCAACTATCTGCATTTAAATGAACAATTGATTTCTTCTACATAAAGAGGTTAAAGGTCATTATACCATAGAAGAAGGTGTCAATTCATTTTTTATAACAGCAGCTCTGACAACAGTTACTAGAATTCAAGTCACAGGCTGATATTAATGTGATAACCCTAACGTTATCATTTATATGGTAACTTACACATAGACTGTATGGCAGATGCTTGACAAATTTCTGTATGTAAGAAAGACTTCCCAGACCAGACCGAAATAAATCCTGATAAGAACACATTGTTCTCACAGAGCTCCGATGCCATTTGGAGGGACGACAGGTAGTACCCGGACCCTGCCTCTGCCCGGCTTTGAGCTCATGCAGGCCTTCACGGAGCCCGGTGTCACCTGGGAGAGAATGTGCGCTCGGCCCAACTTTAACCGCATACCGAGAGGCTGGAGCGCTTAATGCGCTGCCAAAACCTTGGAACTATAAAGCAGGAGTGGTGAAGAGCTGCATTTCAAACATCCCTGGACATGCACACTTCATCAGCATGCAAGAAATGTCGTCATATAAACTGCAAACTGAGCCAACAGACACTGAGTATTTTCTAATCAAGGTTTACAGCTAGCTTCAAATTGACAGATATCAGTATTAAAAGAGAAGATATTATAATGTTCAGCTCGTTCCATTTTAAACAATGCAGATTTGGTAAGTCTTGTGTTGTCTCTTATTTGACAAATCCATTCTCAGTACTGCTCACTGTTGTTTTGGTTGGTAACAGGGACTACAAGAGCGGTCAGCAATGGCCTCATGTGGTGTTTATTGGTCACTGCAAGTTATTTTTCCGTGTTACACAGGACTGTAAAAAGAAAAACTCCACCTTTCTTCAAATAAAAAAAACAAACAAACAAAAAACAAACCCTATCCTGTCTGCATTCTGAAACCTCAAATTCCAAATATAAAAGCATTACAAATGAGGTATGTCCTATCATTTTAATCTGGCTATAATAAGTTTAGATATTTATTTCTATAATAGCAGGAACACTACAACAAGTTCACCAAGTTCATAAAAGGTTCATAAAAAGACTCCATGGGGGCATTGGCAAAAAGGCAGAGTCTTCTTCACTCCTATACACATCAGTATAGTGAGGTAGCTTCCTTCCAGTCTAGGAGCCTCCATGGCGACTGGCATGGGCACCCATACGCAGAGGATCCTGGGAAGGATAATGCACCTGTCCTGGAGGCCTCATGGCCATTGGAGGTGGCATAGGAGGGGCCATAGGATCCATGGAGGGGTACATAGGAGGGCCAAAGCCTAGAGAGCACAGCAGAGAGAGTGTGAGAGTTCAGGGCAAAATATAATAAATAAATCCTTCCATTTTATCATTCATGGAAACTGCAAAGAGGGAGGAAGACGTACCTGGAGGTGGAGGCATGGCTACTCCAGGGGGTGGGGGGATTCCTAAGTTCATGACTGCAGGACCGGTGTTGGGTGCTAAGTTGAAATAGTTGGCCGAGATGTCGTCGGTGGAGACGGGCGGTGGAGGCAATGCTGTTGAAAATAAGCTTGAAAATAAGCTCTCGGTTCTTTCCCTCGGTTGTAAATCAAACTCAACTTATTTATTCATAATTTATTCACTACATTTCACTGGCAGGCTCAGACAAATATAACTAGACACACCGCACCACAGTTTGTTGTAGGTTAATAACAAGAGCAGGCTAAATAAACAACACAAGCACAGCGTCGAAATGCAGAAATAAACTCGCACTGCATTACACACACACACACACACACACACACACACACACACACAGTGCACTGATAACAATGTGTTCAAATCATTTCAGAGTAAAGTAGAAATTATCAGCATGTTGGGGATTCAGCTTAACCAAAAATTAGCAGTAATTATTAATATCAGTGCTGTCATATAAACTTGATTCATATAATATTTAATAATTATTTTTCAATTATCATCAGGTTATTATTAAAAATTCCTTAAGGCTTCGTTCAATTTGAAGTTCCTCTATTCTTTGTTTTCTTTTATAAACACCCATTTCACAGCAGACTGCAGTAAAAGCCGTGTCCAACATGCTGTCATGGTCATCAATGTGGGTTTTTTTTTGTTTTTTTTTTTGGACACTGGCTGTGTACAGAGCAGCTATTTACAAGAAAAAAAGATGTTTTATGCAGCACGGCCATGATTTCTAGCTAGAAACACTACAAAATACAGAATGTGTGCTACATTTCGCAGTCTGTGCCCACAATCTAAACAGTCCATGGGTGATATTTCAGTCTGCAGCCTACTGTAACGTCGTACGTATTAATGTTGGTTAAAAATCCAGACTTGGTGAACATCGACAGAACACTAAAGCGAACATCTAATTGGATAAACAATGTGTGACCCCATGCAATGATGACGCATGTTTATAATATTCACAGACATCTACATGGCACAGGAACGAATGCACCACACCGTGATACAAGTTGCTTCTGGTGTAAAATGAGCTTTACGCCCCTGAAAATGCTGCAATACGTGAACCTGAATAAACCTGACGATCCCTCCCATTTGCTAGCAGTTATTTACTGGGTGGACTTGTTTACTGGATTTACTTGCGTGCATCAAAGAATTGTAAGCTTGAGAACTCCTGGTCTAGGCAACACCAATGTCCTTCAAGTACAAGTACATTTCTCCAAAGGCCCCACCCAGATGGCGAGCATAAGGATGGAGAAACTGCTAAATATATCCAAAATAAGTCTCACTTACCAGTGCATAGACCACATGAACAACTATAATCCTATTAACAATAACAGATCATTAACTGTATGTCCAAAACTAATTCTACAAAACGTACCTCCAGGGAGTCCGGGCACAGGCTCCAGTCTGATTCCACTCTCAGTCACGCCTTCCTTTTCTCCATCTTTTCCTCGTGCTGCCTGGGACCTATTCCATTTAAAAAAAAACACACACACATTATTTACATTATATTATTAAAGACAACTCTGAGTATTTTATATGAACTTTATCTTACTGAGATCAACATGAACCAACCACACACTCTGACACTTTCCTACTAGAAATGGCGTCTACATCACATCACTGCTCTGTGACACATGAATGAAGCTTCAAAATCCCGGCTCAATGTTCCTCTCTACACTCAGTGACTTACCTGCCCCACTTGACATTGAGGCGATGGCCGTGAATGATGAGCTTGTTGAAGGATTTCTCGGCGGCCATCTCAGCAGCCTGACGCGTGGCAAACTGGATGAAGGCGCACTGCTGCCTCTGCACTACGGTGATGGTGCGGATCTCCCCAAACTGGTAGAAATGGTTCCTTGAGGAAGAAAAAAAAAAAAAAAAAACAAGAGTTCCAGTTACAGCCTGAAGGTCACCTAAGCCACATCTAGTAACCCTGAGCAATCGGGACAGTCATATCACTGAAAGTACGTTAAGAGAACACGTTAATGCCATTATTATGAATTCATCATCTTACGTACCTGAGCTCTGAATCCGTAATGGTATCTGCTAGGCCTCCGATGTAGAGTGTGGTGATGGACTTGTCCTCGGGTGGGTCTAACCTAGGCATGGTGGAGGCTCGCTTCAACAGCTTATTAGCCACCGGGTCATTAATGCCGTAGTAGCGGTCCTTAATGTTCTGATCAGCCAGCGGGTCATCCGGATCAGTGGGCTTCTCATGCCTGTAGTATAGCATAACACCCAAAAACGTCAGCACAGCTGTGAAGAGATTTCCTAAATACGAGTGGAATAAAAGCTGTAGCTCACCTGTAAGGGCACTCCTCTCCCCTGCGGCACTCTCCTTTCACCCAGAAAGAGCAGATGTGAGGTCTATTCCTCTTGTAGTAGGGAGTGGTGCGAGCGAGTTTTAGTAGCATGTCACTCGCCCCGGGGGCTTTGCCCAGCGCACCGGCTGGCCGTGTGCCATCCGAGTTCGCAATCTAGAAACAGAGGGGTGGGGGGCAAAGTGTTACAGATTAAAATCTGTGCTTGTGAATGTGCAATTTACAAAAATGCAGGCAGTTGTACAAGCCGCGGAAGACACAAAGAATGGCAGAGAGAACAAAGATAAATGTGGGTGCTTTTTCTCTAAATGGATGACTAGAAAGCTTGCTATCAAACATGTCAAAAAAAAAAGTTTTATTTGTTTGCGAGGCGGCAATTTATCAAAACATCTGCTGACTGAACACAATGGAAACGAGCAGAAACGCAGAGCTCGCAGCGCCACTGTTCTCACAGACACATCACACCAAGACTGCCGGGTACAGTGACATCTTATTTGTGTGCCGTTCTGTTGCTGCGGGAGCAATAAATAATGCAATAATAAAGTTTCTTCTTAATAAACATTTTTCTTACAACGTACTAACAAATAACAGCAACGATAAAGCAGAAGAAAGCCCAAGCAGCAGGACCCCATGATTAAACAGATAAAAACAGATTTCAAATGTATACATCTGATCATTAAAACATTTCTTAAACATAAAGGTTCTGAATTCATCATCATACCATCCGCATAGGTTTACACTTTGAGCAATCACTATTCACACACAGCCTGCCGTGCTTCTTTGTGAACGCGTGTATATATCACGCTCAGGTACCACAACAACGTCCCCGAAAAGAAAAAAAAGACACACCACTAATAAAAAATTAAAATTTCTTGATTACCTTACCGCATGTGTTTACATCACTGGACCAATAAACTGAACTTAAATTATACATTATATTTAAATGTTTATATTAAAAGCATGATCATGCAGGTTTTTTGGTCTGTGATCATCTCTACAACGCAGCTTAATTTATTTTCCTCTCCACGTTCCTCCCTTTTGGATTGTAATCTGTAGTTTGACAGATATTGTTCTATAGACGTAGCCACTAAGTAAGCCAGAGACAAGCTACTAGAGTAGAGAAAGCTAGTAAGTTATTACTGTTATTATATTTTAATTACAATAAAAATACGTAAAAATGAGAAAACCGAACAGGAGAAAGAAACCAAACTAACGGAATTTTGGGGAATTAATAATAATAATAATAATAATAATAATAATAATAACAATAATAACAGGTATCATATGTTCCTAGAGCAGGCAGAGAAAAATACAGAATATTTTTGTGTGATGTAATTTTGGTGAGAACATAGGGAGAATGTTTTTACCCCCCAACTGTGTACTAAGATACAATAAATAAATAAATATTAAGAGAAACACAAAAATGTCTGCTGTGCTCATTTCTTAGTAAACCAGGAGCTTTTTAATTTTTTTCCCCAGACCAAAGGGAGACCAGGGACTTGTGAATTCACAGGACAAAGTTTATAAAAGTAGATAAATTAGAAGCAAGGCAGCAGGAGAAATTTCATTCATGTTTGACCTGATGCTAACCCTAACCCTAACCCTAACCCTAGCTGAACTGTAGACGTTGGAACCTTTGGATGAAGCACAGAGCTGATCAGAGATACCTACAACGATAGCTGCAGTAAAATCCTCCCTGTAGTTCTAACTCTATGCAGCAAAGGCAAGATATAAAATAAATAAATGGCAAACACCATAAGAACAGCAGCGATAACCCGTATGATCACCTCTCTCTCCATGTTCTGGGTGTAGTACTCTTTGTTCACGTCCGATCTTGGCATGTCATCTTTAATGGACAGCCCTGTGTCTCTGACCTGAATGGGTAAACCTACATCGAGTTGGGGAAGAAGAAAAGATGAGCACTTCATTAAAGTGAGTGTGAATGTGTGTGGGCAATGAGCAGCTGTGTAAACGTGAAGAGATGTTCATTACCGTACTCCAGGTCCAGCAGGCAGGTCTGACAAACGTTTTTCATCTTACTGCAGGTCTGACACACCTCCGTCTTCTTAAAGCGCATCCTGACGCCGGGACACCAGCGGAACACGGTGAAGGGACGGGCACAGATCTGGGAGAGAACCAGGACCAGCCAAACAGGCTGTGTTAAATAATTTACATCAAATAATAGCGGAAACGTGGTAACAAAATGCGGTGTGTTATCTTACCTTACACTCTTTGCCATATTTTTCTTTGGTCTGTCCAAAAATAAAGAAATAGACCAGTGAGTGAGGAACAGCTCATCCTCCCTAAGAATGTTTCCTCTACACAATTATTCCTTAAATCATTACAGCTCGGTTGTGAGATTTCAATAAGCGCAAGCTCTTCTGCTTTTGGTACTCGTTCTCTATAACAGGGTTCATAGTGAAATACGCCACACTGTCGCATTTCTACTAACCCAATATGTTCATACTGGAGAAATAAACCCGAGAGTTCGCATCAGACACGTGGCATAATATTAGCTCGACCTTTCAATCCTATTCCCGTCGCATGGGTTCCATCCACATCACTGACGCTCCACTGCACTTCATTTTTATTAAAAAAAAAAAACAAACAAAAAACTAATATCCAAATGTCACTGAAAGTATCAGTGAAACACAGTCAACATTGAGTCAGCTGGATTTACATCACCATTCGCTTAAATACGTGACAGGAGAGCAGGAAAAGTGAATAAACCACATATTTGTGCTTATTCTGATTAACCCTAAATATCATTACCATACAAATACTTTGCTCTGCAGATAGTATGTATATATTACAACTTTAAAATTCCCAACGCATAGAAAGTGGAAGTGTGGAGTTTGCGCTAATGGATTCAAATAACGGTTAAAATGGAAGTCCTGCGTGTGACACATCTGTAAAACAGCGAGGACATTTTTGTCTCTACCAAAGTTCAATCTCTATGTCTTCTTTACAGCTACATTAAATAAGTTGCGGTATAAATTAATACAACTTGTACATCATCTTGAACCAACAATAAATATGGCAAACTGATTCACAACTGTAATCTAAGAATAAACGCATGTAGGTGTCAGCTTTTTGGCTTTTTGGCTCTTATGAAAATAACGTCGTGGATGCCTTTAAGAAATATGAAACATGAAGAATGCTCTTCTGGCAACTCGAATGATCCATAAGTGAGTTTAAAAGTCAGTCAGCATGTGAGGATGTGCACTGTGACGTTGAGCTCAATGTTATAATCTACATACTCACCATTCGGATGTATGGATTCTCTCCCAAACATGTCTGACAGAGAATAGGGAAGTCCTGATTGAGAAAGGACAAGAGACAAAGTGGCTTCAGTTCAGTGTTTAGACGATGTAACAAACAATTATCATGATTTGTTACTGCTCCATGTCTCAGTTCAAGATGGCTGATTGAGATAGAGACGAAACATGTCTTTGGCATATCTAATCAATTTTTTTTTTATTCAAAACAGTCTGACCATGTAAGAAAGTAGATTTAAATATCAGATAGACTCTAGCTCGCGGGACAAAGAAAGACCAACGTTCATTAACAAAAACATGTGGTGCGGCACAATGTATTTATACTGTATATTCGTTCATCCTTAGTAACTGCCTGGTCAGGGTCAAGGTAGTATAAACTAGGCTACTAGTCCGGTTTGGGAAATACAGGGTGTCCCAAAAGTCTCCGTACACAGGGCTAATTCACGCTTTTAAGCAAAATGTCTTCCAAAACTGAACTCGTTCTCATGGCTGGATCGGGAAGCTATCGACTTGGCGAGCACATCACAGGCCACACTGCTACCAAACCGGGAGCCAGAGATGGGAGAGATGACTGCGTGTGTATTTTGTGAAAAAGTGTTAATTTCCCTTACGTATGGAGACTTTTGGGACATGCCGTAGAACCAACTAAATTTGTTTGAAAATTTAAAGATACAACAAACAACACAGCATGAGCTGGACTGAGAGAACATCTGCAGTTGAGAGCAGTTATGAACTGGAGGGATGTAGCTGAGGTTGAGGAATTTTCAGCGGTTCTGGCTCTGATGACACTGATCTATTTCTTTACGGATATTTGAAGCTCTAAACAGACACAGATACAGTTAAGGGCATTATATTGTACCACTAACAGACTATTTTTTCCCCTTTTTTGTTCCACGGACTTCATGCGAGAACAGTCTTAAATTGTATGTTTATAACTTATATTTTTCCATTTATTTGGTCATAAAACTTGTTGGATTTTTTCACGGCATATTAATTAAGCCGCAGCACTTCGTGCAGTAAAATAAATATAACTTAAGTTCAGTTTTCAGTAGTACGCTTTAGCTTTCTAACTTACTACAGCACTTTATTATGACTTTTGCAGTTTTAAAGGTGCATTAGATAAGATTTTTTTTTCAAGATTAAGTCTCTAGCAGTTAATACGTGGATTTGACATTTGAATTATTTTTTTTTAAATAATA
Organism: Pangasius macronema; assembly: GCA_037577455.1. Taxonomy (NCBI): domain Eukaryota; kingdom Metazoa; phylum Chordata; class Actinopteri; order Siluriformes; family Pangasiidae; genus Pangasius; species Pangasius macronema. The sequence continues at coordinate 3,426,523 of CM074959.1, read as the reverse complement.
ATTTAACCCAGGAAGCTCCGCCCGCAAGATCTAGTGTGTCTATAAAATGATTGACAAGAGGTCTATCCAAACACGGAGCATTCTGGACCGGAAGTCAGCTTTCCAGACGGGTTTTCTCAGCCACTGAAAACACTTACGCTGAGTCCATGGCTTAAGCAATTATTTTTCATCATGTTCGACATACTTTGCAGGATTTTTTGCAGAAGTAATAAATAAATAAAAATCACCTATTGCACCTTTAATTAGAATTTTACATAAAAATAACAACCTACTTAAAAATTTGTTCTCTTTCCATAAAAAATTAAAAACTTTTTTTTTTTTTTAATTGAACATTTTGATGCATTGTGTCTGCATACATGGACAGAAAATTTAAAAAAGTTAAAATGTTAGAATTAAAATGGAAGCAAAAATGATTTGGGGTCCTAAATGCCTGTGATATACAGCACGTGAGAGACTTTATACCAAAATATTGCTCAAAAATAGAAATTAAAAAATGTTCTTCGACTTGGTTGAGAGTCAGAATTTAAGGTCTCGCGTGATATTGTAAAATTAGAGAATTGTCTAAAATTGTCAGCAGTAAGTTTGTTATAATAAAAAAACATGAATATTGTTTTTAATAATTTAAAAAGTGTTAGCTAACTACTACTAGCTAACACTAATGCTATCTTGCTAGTGAGCGTTTATAGCTACACTATATAAAACAACATAAATAAAAAAAAATCAATTTAAACAAATAGATTGTGTGTTTTTAATATAATATTATTAGATTATACATAGTGTTCATTAAGGTTAATGAGTTTTTTTTATTTATTTAATTAGCTAGCTAGCTAGCATTAGCAGCATGTTAGCTTGCTAGCGCAGGAGGCCAACAGCAGCAGCTTACTAGCTGAGACGATTATCCACGCACTTTTATGATTAAAAAAATGTATCACTAAAACTGTGAAACCAAACTCAAAATTTATAATTGAAAATGTCTAGTATTATACTTACAGAGTCCTCCCAATTCTGTCTGTTGTACGTGTTAGAGCCTAAGGAAGTCGCCATTTTAGATTACCGCGAGCTGAAAAAACACCCCCTGCTTCTTGGTGCCTTCTGCTCGTCGCGCACTTGCCGAAACCCAAATCTCACCCTCCTCCCTATATAGGTGCACTATCTAGGGTTTATCAGTCATTACTTCACACCCTAGATAGCGCACTAAATATCCTCTTGGTGGTTGTTTGAGATGTTTCCTCAAATCAGCGGCTACACTGGCTGAATCCCTAATAACTCAGTACTGGACTTTTAGTGCACTATATAGGGTCTGAAATAAAAGCTTATTCACCCTAGATAGTGCACTAAACACCCAAGTAGGTGGTTATTTGGGTTACAGCCAGCGTTTACAGCTGATTTGAAAAGGAATCTCGCCACCTAGTGTTTGGGAGTTTAGTGACATCAGTGAGAATACATCAGTATTTTGAGAACAGTAAATCTGATCAGGATTATAAAATCAAAAAAGCAAGAATCCTGAAATGAAATCTGACCTGAATGGGTTCATAAGTGTTATTATGAGTGATTTATTGCAAGTTCATGATCCTCAGGATTAGGTTCAGGGGTGTGTGGGCCTGTCCAGAAAGGAGATCTATGCAATTTATTTACAGCTAAATATGTACAGAAGTAACGCATAATTCAAATCAAACAGTAATTTCTCAACTCATGATCGTACAAAATATGTTCCTTCAATATTAACAACACATTCATCAGTACAGCCTCTGAGTCGGCTGAGTCACAGACCTTCAGCAAGACTGTGTGTTGGAATCAGTAGACAGATATATTGAAGGACAAAACTGATAAAAAAAATAATAAAACACAAGGATTAAAAATTAAATTAAAAATAAGAGATTGTTACTTCTGGAAGAAGTATAAACACAAAATATTTTGAAATAAATAAAAAAAAACAATAAAGTATCCTGTAAATATTAGCATATTTCCAGTGCGGATATCTTATACATAAAAATACATAAAAATATAAGTGAAGGTCACTGCTTATACCTGATGACTGAGAATCACATCCCACTTTAATTGCCTAAATCTTTTTTTCTGTGTGTGTGTGTGTGTGTGTGTGTGTGTGTGTGTGTGTTTTAAGGGATTTTGTCCCAAATTGTTCTTATATTGCTGTCATACAATTCTACAATCAGTGTGGGGATCTGAACTATATTAAAACTTATCTTTCCTTTTAAACTTAAAAGGCCACTGATCTTTATCTTTATCTTTATCTTTATGAATAAACACATGCAGTTGTTTAATATTTTTAGGAAAACTCATGATAAGATGAGAATTGGTTGAGAAATAATTTGTGTGTGTCTGTTTTCTAACATCTTGGGAAATGATTTCCTTACAACTCTGAATTTTCACTAAAGGAGAAGGTGTGGGCTACACCAGTCATTTTTTTCCCCATCCAGTCATGTTTCCAAATACAAAGCAGTCTAATTATACACTGCAAGTTATTAGAACGTCTTGACACTAATTAGACCTGACGTGAAATGTAGGCTAACGCACGCAAACCACACTCTTTATTATTAACACATTTCCATCTGCTGAACTATTCCACACTGTCTTATTATCAGAATAAAACAAAAAACAATTCAACGGTAAGTTTGTATGCTATTTAAAATCTGAGAAACTAATCACACATTATCATTTTCATCATCATTCCTTTATTCATTTTCAGGAAGTGCTTTATCCTGGTCAGGGTTGTGGTGAATGTGAAGCCCATCCCAGGATACACCATGGATCCCACCCAGGACTCCATGCACACACACATGTTCACACACTCATTCACACCAGTGAGCAATTTAGACTAGTCAATTTACCTCCTCTAATGTTTATTAATGTTTAATAATGCTTAATTTACAGAATTAAAATGCTCATTGTTAAATAAGTATATACCAAACAAACCTGAAACCCAAACGAACCTGTGTTCGTGTGGGTTTTCTCCTCGTTTTCAGGTTTCCTCCTACCTCCCCGGATTGGGGAGGCAGATTGGCTATGCTAAACTGCCCCAGGTGTGTATGAGTGTGTGAATGGGTGTGAATGGTGTCTACGATGGACCAGCCTCTCATCAAGGGTAAATTCTTCTACCTTAAAAAATCCTAGAGACGATTTTGCATAGCCAGGATGTTTTCTGGTCAGTGGGAATTAAAAAAGAAAACCCAGAGGAAACCCAAAGGAAACCCCATTTGTATGTATGGGGAGAACATACAAAACTCCTAGAGGGAATTTAGCAAAGCCAGTCTGCTTATCAGCATGTTTATGAGCAGTTATAGCTCAGTGGTTGAGACATCAGAGTGCTGATCAGAAGGTTGTGAGTTCAACGCTGCTGCTGAGCATGTGAGCAAGGCCTTTAACTGCTCTGGTGTAGAAATGAGATACACCACGTGGACACCTGACCATCACATCCATATGTTCTTTTTGAACGTCCCATTCCAGATTTATTCCCCTTTCGCTGTTATAATGAGCTCCACTCTTCTGGGAAGGCTTTCCACTAGATTTTGGAGCGTGGCTGTGGGGATTTGCGTTCATTCAGCTTCAAGAGCGTTAGTGAGGTCAGGCGCTGATGTCTGTGGTGGAATCACTGTTTCAGTTCATCCCAAAGGTGTTCAGTGGTAGTTGAGTAAGTTCAGGGCTCTGTGCAGGACACTCGAGTTCTTCCACTCCAACCTTCACACACCATGTCTTCATGGAGCTCGCGTTGCGCACAGGGGCATCATCATGCTGAACATGAAACCTCATATTGATTTTTTAAAAAATCTTTGAAAGACAGGAGGTGGAGTTTATAGGCATGGTGGCTTTGTGGTTAGCACATTTGTCTCGCACCTCTGGGGTTGGGGGTTCAATTTCTGCCTCTGCCGTGTGTGTGCAGAGTCTGCATGCTCTTCCTGTGCTTTGAGGGTTTCCTCTGGGCACACAAGACATGTGTTTTAGGCTGACTGGCATCTCTAAATTGTCCGTAGTGTTGGCACCCTTCCAGGTTGTCCCCAGCCTTCTACCCCGAGTCCCCTGGGATAGACTCCAGGCTCTCTGTGACCCTGTGTAGGATAAACAGTACAGAGGATGGATGGATGGATGGATGGATTGTCGCTGACATTCTGTGTACATGAAAAATAAACTTGAAACTTACACTAGCCCTTGTGTGTCTATGACTTTTGTGTGTATATGTAACCCAGGGTAGATTTGGGTTACTAAACGTCTAGAAATATGAATATAAAAGAATATTCTCATCAAGTGTCAGACTTTTAGTAACCCAAATTTACCCTGGTTTACAGGTTTATTATGTTTGCAAATGTTCTTGTCTTAAAGCAGTTGAGAGCAGTAATTGGTAGAAAATACTTGTTTCTATATAAATTTGCATGTTTTATTACTTATTAGAGAATACACACTAAGTAGAAGTGATAAGTAAATGAGAAGCCCTGTAGGTGGTGATAATGAGGGATGTGATCGCCCTCTAGCGGCTGCTATCGTGTACTGCTCTCAGTGTGGATGAAAGAGAGAAAGAGAGAGAGAAAGAGAGAGAGAGGGAGAGAGAGAAAGAGAGAGACGAGTTTATCTCGTGTTCTGCCAGCAGCAGCAGAGAAACAGCTCCACATTAAAAACCCGGGACGCTCCACTTCCAGCTCAGAGTCTGACACGCAGGCGTACAATGCGCTTCATAAATCTTTAATTCCCCAAACCGAGACCGGATTCACGATCCTGCATTACGACATTACTGCTTTACGGCGTTCAATGGGTGAGTGCATGGGTGTCATTTTTACATGAATTTTCATCTTAATGGATATTTAACGTTAGCTAGCCTCCTTGCTAGCAGGCGTCTGAACAACCCAGGAGATCTCAAGCTTGCTAACTAGCTCACTAGACTAACAAATACAACACAATAACCCTGGATTGTAGGGATCCTAACAACTAGCAACTAGCAACAGCCGCAGTAACCGGAAGGAATCCATGTGGAAAGCTAGATATTAGTCTCACTACTGCCTGGAGCTGCTGGCTCACTTAGTTAGCTGTCTAGCTGCAGCTTTAAAGAACTCCAGATAAAATAAATAAATAAATAAATAGATGGGTGGATAGATAGTAGAAATAAATGGACTAACTAGCTGTCTGTCAGTGTTGTTACTTTTTTCCTGCCTTAGCCTTAACTGGTTAAATGAGTCTGGTTAGTGAGCTAACACCTAGCTAGCGAGCTCTTGTTTAAACCTCTACTTTACACTAATATTCAATAAATATACACTATAACACGACATAGGGAACGAATTTAATATAGGTATAACCGTCCTAAGATAAGTTCAGTCACTCTGGAGTAGGTGTCGAGTTTAGCTCCTAGCACCTAGTTTGCTAAGTAAGTTGTTAGGTAGCTTAGCAAGGATCTCCTTTAGCTGTTTTTAAATGAACCTGAAGTAACTAACGGTTATTTTCAGTTATTTCAGGTTTGTAGTGTGTTTCCAAGTCGTAGCTTCATTGTACTTGGGGTATATACTCTCAGGAAAAAAAGGTACCAAAGGTTCTCCTCGTCTCTGAGGTGATAGCATTTAAAGAATTGTTTACCTCAGCTTTAATTTCATCAATCTTCTACGTTTATTAAGGGTTCTCCAGTTTGTTCCCTCAGAGGAACCTTTAAAAGTTCTCTATACACCACTATAGCAAGCTTTTTCCTGTCAGAAAGGGTTCTAGGAAGATAAAAACCCTGAACCTTGAAATGATACCAAGTTATACTTTTTTTCTGTCCTTCTCATTAATCTGTATGTTTCACCTGGAAGCATGAATATAATATACGTTTAAAAATCATTTACAGGACCTTAAAGTTCGCTTAAAATCAAAAGGATTCACCTGAAATCAAATAGTAAAGAAAAAAATTTGTCACTTTGTGGGAAAATGAAAAAAAAAAAAGGGGCTTTTCAATGACTCATCCTGTACTAGTCTTGTGTTCGTCCAATGAAATGCGCTCTAGACCGTCTAAGTCCCGCCTCTTGCTCTACAGTAGCAGATCGTTAGCAGTAAACACGTTTCGTCAGTGCGTTTTTGGCTGTGTGTCTTCCCGGATACTATTCCCTTTTCCAAGTATGCCTTGGATGAGAAAATCTGTGTCGTTTGGTGGTCGTTTCACCGATTTGCGGCTCACGAATGTCGCCTCAGACTAATCGAGAACTCAGTTTTTGTCTTTATACACCATCAGGGATTCTCAATCACTAAGAGACTGTAATATCATTTTATACCACATTGCATTAATTAAATGCTTAAATTGATTAAATGAAATGAAATGCTAATTAATTAAATGCTTGAATCTGATTGGTCAGAAGGTGTGGCTCGAAAAGTAGTTCCGACTGTACCATGAATGACAGGTTGCAGTTAATGTACTTGTTGTAATGCGTTATAATCTAAATGTAATAAACAGATTACATTTTGGTCAACAAATTAAGCCTATAATTACACCATTGATGTGGTGTTTTTTTTTTTAAGGAGACATTTATTTAACGTTTGTGGAAGGAGTTTTGGTTGTAAGCGCTTTGTAACCGTCATAGTGCTTTGTGAAGTTTATCAGCACAGGAAAGCCATCAGGACAGAAGTTTACGCTTTCCGGTTTCTTGATAAAATGACAAGCTGTGCAGAGAGAGAAAGTGAGAAAGAGAGGAAAAAAAGATCGAGGCTGTTGAGGTTATGACTGTTTATCGCAGCTATAACAAACGTTAGAATGGGAAATAACTTGTCTCTCTGACATTCCACAACATTAAATCCAACTATAAACCATTAAAACGTGTGACGTGGCGTTCAGTAATAAATTAAACTTTGTAATCGTTGGTAAATCCCTGTGTTACAAGCAGTATAACACACTCCAGACCACGCTGTTACACCTAACACTCATGAACCTGAGGCTCTCCATCACCAACGGCATCGCTGATGGTCGACGTTGGCTCAAAAATGTACGACATAACTCCGCAAACACACAGGATGTTGTTGTTTAGGGTATTTGTTACAAAGAAAGCCCTTAAAAGTTTCTCTGTGTCGGAAAATTTAAAGTTACAGCTTTACCTCTGATTGTTTCAATGTACTGAAACTGGAGACTCCTTCCAAAAACGTCTCCTCAAAGAAAACCTCACCGTATTAATGAATACACACATTTAAAAAAACACATTGCTGTGTAAGTCGTTACTATAGAATATGTAGCGTATTATAATAAGTCGTGCCATTGTAAAAAAATATAATTACCACCATCTGACCAATCAGCATCGAGCATTCAGCAGTGCTGTGGAGTAACGTTTCGTGAATCAGATTCTAATGCACAATGGCGGTTATGTGTTTGTTCAGAGCTAAAGCAATAATCCTGTGGTTTTCAGAGTCATCCCCATCCACAGCATCTGTAGCGTACCTGTGATTACACCAGACAGTTGTTGAATTTTGTAAATAAGCATAAAAAAAACAGGTTGAACAACACTGGAGTATCTCTTTAATGCCCAGTGGGCACATTACGTGACTTGCTTTTGGTAGATGTAGGGGTGTGCACACTACACAGTCGCTCACAGACGAGGCTCACGCACTACACGATAAATCCCGCTTTCTCATGAAAACAAACCAGAGAGCTCTCTATCATGTGACTTTGTGACTTGATCCATATTTGATATGGAAACAAAGAAAAGAGAAATAAGACAAGAATGTGGAGGAAGGATTGTTCAGGGAGATCCGGACAGTGAGAATTGTCTGTTCTGCAAAGAGAACTGGAGGTATAGTGCAAAAAAGGTAACTTTATATATATATATATATATATATTACATTTCTCATAAAAACATTATTGTGCTTACATTTTGCCCTCTCGCTCCTACACTAATAGAGGGAGGATAAACTGGATTCAGGGATCTGCTGCACGTGGCAGAAGATATGTTTAATTTCCTTTCAGACTCTCATTGGCTGTTTCTTTGCGCTGGTCTTGCTACTACCTGCTTCATAGGTTCATACTACAACCTCCATCACCAAGAAAATCAAACATGTCTGGAAATATTTGAGGGAAGTCAGCGAGTGCCAAAAATAGTCCGTGACTGGGAAATCGGGGCTAAAATCATGTAGTGTGTGGTAGAATTAATAGTACAACTTCCTGCGTTTGTAACATGTATATCAGGGTTATGTCTGGATGAGCCGCTCTGTAAAGATTTTTTGGAATGAGGAAAGAAGGGAAGGGAATTTATATCTATAACCAGTAGCTTCAGATGAACATCTCATCTGCTGTGAGCTCAGTTGGAGGATGTTACGAGTCTAATGGTTGTGTTACTGCGATCCAAACTTATGCATGACTGCTGAATGAACGTTTTGGGGTCATGAAGACAGGTCACTGTCGTCTGGTCACTGTGTGTTTATAATGAAACGATGTCGCTTCGTTGTTCTGCTTATGAGGATGCCTGAGAAATAAGCCTAAGCCGTATTAGGCACTAAACAGTTGAAGTGCTGATGAAGTAAAGAGAGTGTTAAGGATTCTTAAGTAGCTTATAAGACAAAGATAAGTTAGTAGAGGTTTGAGTTTTAAACCTGCTAAAGGAAATAGGCCATGTAGCGTAAACAAACCATGTTTTATCCTCCAAGCTTCACGTTTCTTACTGTTTAAGTGCAAAAGTTAAAAAGGCTGCAAAGGTCTTTTTTGGATGACAGAATCTTTATCCAAACCAATGTTTGGACAACAACAGAGGCTCTCACATTTCTTTAACCGGAAGGCTGAGTGAGGCTGAAGAGGTTAACAAACTCCACAGTGAGAAAAGACAAGCTCTTTGAATAGACACACAGAGAGACGAACGCCTCTGTCTGGTTTGTGTTACTATAAATCTTCTCAGTTTGAAAGGTGAAGGAGAGAGAGAGAGCCTAGAAATGAATGGCTCGGCTTTAAAGAAAATTCAAACGCAGTCCTTCAATAAAGAAGGCAAAGACCTTGTCAAAGATGCCGGAGGGAACGCAGGGGAAGACCTCGAGTCAATAATGGAAGCTTCCAGACTGCCTGAGGTTAGTAGCCCGGGCCTGTGAGAGGTGAACTTTGAGCCTGCGTGATGCGTGGTGTTCTTCTGTTCATGCCTGTTAGAGAATATACTATGCTTTCATATTCACTTCTGTGCTGAATTAATTTGGCTGTAGGTAGGTCAGTACTTGTGTCCTCGGCGTGTTATCCTGTTTCAAAAGATGGCAAAAAAGTAGAACGTGTGCGTGTCAGGTACAGCTCTGGGAATATTCTGATCACATTTTCCCGAGGGTAACCCCCCCCCCCGTCTTTGATAGCGTATTGAAGCCAGATGACCTCGGGCAGCCCTCCAATCTGTAGCTCTGCTAATACTCTTCAGCTCGTGCTGTGCAGCACCACAGGGTTTAGCCCTTATGATAACGGGGAAAGTCCACCATGAGCAATCAGACAAATTGGACAGGGCAAAGGGAATCCGAACGTTCTCTGAGACTCCCGCTGCTCTCCTTATAACTCTCGATCTATCTCTCTCACGCTGGCTGTCTGCTGAACACAGCTCTCGGCTCTATGTACTGGTGGAAGTTTATTTATAAAAGGCTGTTGCGTAAGAGAGACAGGAAATCATTTGAATCAGTATTGCTCCTGTGTCAACTGAGGCAATTGAGGCCCTGCGTAATGAGCTTTGGTTCAGAAAACTGAAAAGTTTATGATTGCAGGTTTTATATAACGCTATAAACGTTAATCAATTACTGGTTACAGTTTTTTTTTTGTTTGTTTGTTTTTCTTATTATGATGAGTCATTCTCCAAGTCGATTAAGGATCGTAATTACTTGTATTGTTCACTGGCACAGACTTAGCTTAGTTACCGTACCTGCATCCTGATGATTAAGCGATTCACTTCAATTCACTCCTGATTCAATATGATTCGATTCAGCACTGATACGGTTCGATTCATTTCTGTTAAATTTAACAAGCATTGAAATAGCCTAGTTTTGACTTTTCAGTAAGCAACAATTTCAAAACCTTTATTAACCATTTATTTTCCTGAGAATTGGTGCCAGGGGCTCCTGTGCTTGCAAATAAAGTAACTGGTTACTTCAGTTGTTGTCTTCGACTGGTTAGAAGTGTGTGTTGACTAGTGCTGAAAGAAGCTGCTAAAGCAAGCGTTACCTGGTGCGTCTATAGCTACAGGCTCTCCTTTGGTTAAAGTTACTCCTATCCCAACATTCCCGCCCATTTACACAAAGCTCCGCCCCCAGAGCCTGGCTCGTAGCGTTCACCTAGATTTAGCTTTAGCAGGTACTGTCATGAAACACATTGACCTGTTACAATTTCAAACACTATAAACATGCAAAATTTGGTTCATGTTGATTTATGAGAATGGTCAGGACTGCCTTTGCTATCCTTTTTTCTTATTAATGAAAAAAAAACATGTCTAACATAATCTATTTGATTATTTATGTAAAGCAGGCCATTCAGACCATTCAAAGATTTTTATATCGATTGTGCTTACAAATGTGTCCAGGAGCAACATCGCTAATTCTGCGTCCACCTTCATCCTCTTCAGCAGTGATAAATTACTCCATCTTGCACAATGGCTGCCAGAGTTTATTCTGGTTTACTCCTAGGGAAATTATCTGGCTGTGCTGGGAGCTTGCCGATTTCAGGCATATTTTTTCTGCCTGAACAGATTAACATGAGGGAGGAGTGTTTGCACCTTTAATGCTTACTACTTAAGTGCTTTTTGATTTTTGACGGCAACATGGGCTCGATTTGAACCTGATCTAAGCTAAACCGAACCCTTTACACCCCTATTTTACAGTACAAAGCAGCAAACGTGTTTAGTGTAATCAATTAGACACCATATTTCCAGGAGATGTACAAGTCCACTAAGCTGAAATTAGGCTTAATAACGCTCTTCTCAGTGTTGGCTGGTTCTAATTAATGAAGCCATGATGATAGCGCTGGCCTGAAAAATAACGCTGAGATACAGCCAGGAATGCGTTAGCCTAGCATGGTTTTCTCTCTGTCCATGAAGCTGTGATACGCCTTCACACTGTCTGCTGCTGTTCCCCCCTTTTTAAAGGCTTAGTTGTGAGATCATTGTATGGTAGTTATCCATCTTTGGTTCCGTGAGTGTCCTGACCATCAGGTCTCTTCCAGTGGAGCAGATGAACACGTTCTTGCTGGGTTCTTTTCCCTCTGCATAATTAAAAAACATGTTGACCCATTGCATAATGTAGTGCTTTCTTCTCTAATTAATGTTTCCTTTTCACTGGCATTCTGATTAGTTGTGGCAGAATGTTGACATGATTTAATTGCTCATCAGTAATTAAAAGCATCTTTGTACGAGCAGGGACTTTCAGCCAAACTGAAATCTGAAGTCTTACTCAGGCAGACTAATGAATGGAACGGGCTCTGATTTGTAGAACAATTGCTTTTACATCAAAACCTTCCGAGAGGTTAACAGGCACTGCAGAGATTTCTTCATTAACTGCTTTTTTTTTCATTTAAAAAAAAAAGATCAATATAGATAATGGAGATCCTTTTTTGCATATTTTAGGAATTACTGTTACCTCCACTCCGGGAGCTTGAACATATTTTTCTGCCTTTCTTGTGACCCGAGGTCTTGTAGAAATCAAGAAAAGACATCTGATATGTTAAATTTTGGTCATTTGGGTGTATGGTAAAGCACTTAGCTCTCTGCTGAAGGCTGTTCTAGAGACTTTTCTCAATTGCACTTTGTCTGTTAAGCATCGGTTAATAATATTGGGAGATATTTGTAAAAATGTGTGTGTGAGTCGCATGTTTTGGTCTCCTGGAAACCTTTTTGACAAGGCTAAAACATGACATGGCATGTTATAGGTTAAAAAAAAAAAATCATGACGGAGTGGTGTGATACCACCCTGTACATCTCTTATACTGATGATCTCTGAATTTAAACACAACTAATCTTGTGTTACAAATAATATTGTGTTACCAATGAGTTGGCGGTTGGTCTTAGATGTGACTGGAGGACTGTGACTCTCTCAAAACTCTTCTCTCAGACACAATCTCTCTTTTAACTACACTAGTGAGACATCATTTAAAGTAAGGCCTCATTATAGCAAGATTTTCCAGTTATTAAATGTCTATTTCGGTTGATGCCGTGCCCGCTGTAGCATCAGATTCCTGTTCTTGGCTGACAGGAGTGGAACCCGGTGTGGTCTTCTGCTCTTTTAGTCGAGCTGTCTCAAGTTTTCACATATTGTGCATTCTGACATGCTTTTCTGCTTACCACTGTTGTAAAGAGTTACTGTAGACTTCCTGTCAGATCGAAGCAGTCTGGCCATTCTCCTCTGACCTCGCTCATCAACAATGCATTTGTACCTGCAGAGGTAATACTTTCTGGATGCAAGTGGGAAGATGCAAGAGGGGAAGTGGTAGCTCAGTGGTTAATACATTCGACTCTTGATCGGAAGGTTGAGAGTTCAAGTCCCCGCATCGACCACTGCTGGGCCCTCGAGCAAGGCCCTTAACCCTCATGACGAGTCAACATATTTACTCTATTAACATTCAGCGAGACCTATTCCCGCAGACGCAAATGCCATAAATGTAAATGGATGCTTTTTTGTTTTTTGCACCATTCTGGTTAAACTCTTAAGACTGTTCTGTGCGAAAATCCCAGGAGTTTCAGAAAAACTCAAACCAGCTCGTCTGGCATCAACAACTACACCAAGTCATTGAGATGATATTTTTTCCCCTCATTCTGATGTTGTAACATGTGAACATTTAATTCTGAAGCCTTTGAATGCGTGTATATAACCAAAACCAAAAGGAAATGCAGTGCAGAATAAAAACAAAATTCTAACTAGCATGTCAGGGTGAAGCACTGCTTAGCCAAAAGTGGGTAGTTTAGTTTAGTTTCCTGTCAGCAAAGCCAAGTTCTTCTGTGTATTTGCTAGCTGTTGTTTATGGTAGTTACAGCGTTAGCAATGTAATGTATTCACAACAGTGGCGGATTACACAGCCAAAGCGTTTTCGGGTGCATTTGCATTCTCTCTGCTGAGAAATAGAGGTTGTTATAGTATGATTTTAGGCAGTCCCAGTGGGAGGTGGTTGAGAAATTTCTTCGGAGTTGGACACAAAATGGATGAGAACCACTGGAGTGTGGAAATTGATCAGGTATGAAAATTGAACAGGGAGATGTTAATGGACAGAAATGCAATTTTAATCAGTCAGCAGTGAGGTAACCGTCCGATCATACACCGTGACAAAGTGTCTTTCACAAATATGCACATGCTGTTCATTCCAAAGCACTTTCTATATCCTGTGCTGTCGTGTTAATCTTCAAGCGCACCTGCTTGACTTCCTGGTCCCCAGGTGCCTGCTTGCGGGAGTTCAGGCCCATAGTCCGAGAGTGCCCGTGGCCACACCTTATGCGGTCGAGTGCAAGACAACTCGTTCACCTTTCTCATTAATTAGAAGTTCTCCTCGTACGGTTTCGCTCCCTGACCATAACTGCTTGTCTTCTTTGCGGGGGCGCTGCTGAATCCTGGCTGCCCTCAACCCCCGCCTTCTTCCTCACATTGTCCAAATGATGCCATCTGGTCATCAGGTTTCTTTCCTCTTGTTTCCTGCGAGCTCTTCAGAGGCACAGCTTGTATTCATTATCTTTAGAAAGGACTCAGACTGATCTGTATTGGGTTAATTTGCCCTTTACATTTCCGGATGGGTGGAAAAACAACTCCAGATCAAAATCACCGTACATCGGTCGATTATATAATTTGGTCATATAAAAATGAGTTTGTAAACAGGTTTACAAACCTGTAGGTTCTGGTTAGGTCAGTGTAACTCATGAGCATCAGGGAATATTTGGACACTTACACTGGAAGCAACACTAGCCTAGCCTCGGCATGCTGGACTTCCAGCATTTGTACGTGATTTTTTCATCAAGTACCAATGATATTGGATCTCTGACGGAACGGGGTGTTAGAATTCAATTTGGCTTCTGTATCTAACCGAGTAAAATGCCTCAGTGCCTAGAAGGCTGCTATCCTGCGAGCTTTACTGATGTGCTTCACAGCTGAAATATGAGTCTACTTGTGCATTTCTCATGCATGCACATTTCATGAGGATGCAGTCAGTCGTGTAGGTTCCAGGAGTCACACCCTCTTTACTCAAAGTCACAGAAATGTTTATGTTCAGACGCCTGGCCAACACGTTATGTCCTGAAAGAGGTACTGGGAATACTAGGCATGTGTACTGAAATTCAGCTAGATGATATGTAATGGGATATTGACCGCCATTCATGCTATGGGTGTAATGATGTGTATCGTATCATTCGATACGAGGGTTTGATTTGATGCACCTGGGTATCGAACAGACGCTGACTTTAAAAAACAGACTTTGTCATGAAATACCGTTTATGTTCTTTGAGGTGTAACACTCGCATTAACAAGTGACAAACCAACAGGTGACCATTCGTTTTCTACTGTACGTAAGCATGTACGTCGGCTATGTACTGAGCCGAGATTTTGGCGACATCAGCAAGCGACAGCGCAAAAGTGCGCCAGTTGAGATTTTCAGTTTTATGCAAATTAGGTATGATGTGGTAAAGCTATCGGCTCCAATCCTGTGGCACGTATGATGCGTCTTTCTTTCATTTCATTTAGTTCTCTTTAGTTCCTACCACTTAGTTCCTACTTCCCTTTTTACGCTAGCATACTGCTTTCTCGAAAACCAAGATGCAAAACAGTAAGAAAAAAAGAAAATTCAATTTTAATAACATTTCACAATAAAGAAGCCTGGTACACACCTTTTCATTACACACATGCCCCTTGTTTCACCCCGCCGTCATCCTTACTGACAAGTGTACAATAGCTCTGCAGCGTTTCCAGCCCACCATTCCCCCAGCTTGCTTCTCCACCCTCTCCTTACACGCTGCTGAAGTCTTTATCCAGTGACTTGTTCGGACTTGTTTTATATTTGCGGCGCAGTATTAGATCTTGAATGAGTCGTCTGTCGTAAATGGGACACTGATGAAATACCCTTAGGTTATTTATTGGCAGCGCTGTGGTGGCTTGTTTTCCCACCGAAGCTGCTGCTGCCGCCGCCTTTTTGTCCTGTTCTTGTTTGGTCTGCAGATGCAATATTCCAGAGATCAGTGCATCAAATCTCCATATTTGTTCCCGTGTCGCAGGAGACGTTTTATAATTTATAAGTGTTCTTATTTTTTGTTACTCAAGGTGACAAAAACCTTTTATTAGGTACTACGTCACCACCTCACAACCCTAACAAATACAGTTATAACAGCATATTGCAATTTTTGAAATGATTAACGAATGACACGTAGCGTTTTTAATAGACATTATTTCGATTTAATGTTGTGCAATGGCTGCGAGATCATTTATCATTTACGTTATAGCAGCTATAAACAGTCATTCCCTTCTAGCCTCGTCATGTTATCGAGAAACTGGAAAGCGCAAACTCCTCAGTCCTGTGATGGAAGATCTACTGACCGTTACAAAGCGCTGACACTGGAGACTCCTTCCACGTTCCGTAAATGTCAAATAAACATCTCCTTACCGAAAGCTCTACCCTTGCCACGCAAGCAAGCACCTGCGAGTGAGCTGTTGCTGTAGAAATGTTAACGTATTAGAGCAAGCACATGGATGTAAACCTGTGATTTGAATTCCAGCCTGTCGGAGGTGCTGTTATAGGATCTTCTGGCCAATGAGATTCATGAATTCACCAGCTCTGTGCTATAATATAAACTTGGCACACAGACCATTTTGCCACACGATCACATTCCTAATGGGTTGTAGTCAGAGCGTCCTTGTTTTAAGTTCCAGTCCAGTTATTTATCACACATTGCATCAGCATTATGCAGGGTTCTGCCACGTATGATGAAATAAGTTATTCAGACGGTGACCTTGATTTGTGATCTAATGTCTTTGTGACACACACACACACACACACACACATTTGTCGAGTTATCGATACTCCTTACTTACGTAGGATTCGATGGCAACTTTTGGTCAGTGGACTTGCTTGTCGTTAAAGTAAGTGGATATTGAAGAGCCCATTCGAAAGGACAATACACTGGATCTCCTGTGCCTTGTTCAAATATTTAATAACCCAATAAAGCGTAATGCGCATCATTACTCCCAAAGCGACGGAAAATAAGCGTTCTGTTTTCTGGGGCCGTTGAAGAGGCCTTTTTTTTTTTTTAAAAAAACCCTCCCCTACTTGTCAGTCCAAGTGTCGAGACGTTTTGCACGATCTTGGCACAGACACACATTTGATTACTTTGGCACAGGAGAAGATTAAAGTTCAGATGTCAAGAGTGCCAGCGAAAGAAGTGGCTTGTTTTTCTGCCTTGCCCCCGATGTTTTGCCAGAGAGCTGACAAGTCAGTGAATTGTCATGCTGAGCTGGAGAGCGAGATGAAAAGCGGTTCAAGTCCAGTGCTCTTTTCTGCAACAGAACTCCTCTAGTGTCTCTCCCATGCTGCTCTATAACCTACACCTCTCACTTTAACACCGGTGTGAAGTCGTAGAAATTTGAGAGCTCTGCAAGCACCAGGGCAAAGCAAGCTGATTAAACGTGTTAAAAGTGAAGATGCTGCAGGGGTTGGGCATTCAGAATTCTTCATGTGAGTGCTGCTGAGGTCGTCTTTAGCAGAACCTTTACTACTGCTTAGCTCCTGGCTAACTTTTCATTCAAATCAGACGTGTCATTGAGCTCATTATTACCTTTCTACAATTCTTACCACTGCCATCAGTGGAGATTTCGCCTCAACTTGGAAATCCTATTCGGAAAGACAGAAAGGTTTCTTCAACCGCGAGATCAGAGGTTGACGTGTGAACATGGCCGCTCACAGGGTCAGGAGTAAATAAAATCTTTGGTTTAATCTATAAACATGGGCTATACATACAGTTAACTGTTTTGAGAAAGTAAATACATCATAAGCTCATCACGCTAATATTAGCTGGCTAGCTTGTTGCGAACAAAGCTCACGCTTTCACAGATGAAAACGCTTTCCATGTTTTTTTCCCAATTTGTAGCTTGAGTGCGCTCAAAATTCCCATAATTCTGAGTTCAAATTTCACATTTCCGAGACCATGGCTTCCGCAGCTCTGCGTAGGGTAGCTTGATTTACAAATGAGGGGTTTTATTCATTTATTTTACAAATTATTTTTACGAACATAGCTCCGACTGCAAATACGGATTTACACACGATGGTAAACCTTTGCAATGACGCTCATCGTAAGTTTGTTCGGTGTAAACTTAATTATGCACGATCAAATCTCTTTTTTCACTCTCATGACACGTTCCACTAGCATACGAGTTCAGCAATAAAGACAGGCTAATTTCTCCATCCATCTACCTCTGCTAATTCCTCAGCAACGTCACATGACTCTGACTCAGTGGAACAACAGACGCGAAAAGTTTAGCGAATGTGGATTCCCGAGCATGACGAACAGCTAAAAGTTTTGGTACACTGCAGAAACAAAGAACCGAGTTATTTTTTGCACGCACTGTATTATGTAGCTGTCCGAGTCACTTTTTATCCTGCTTTTCTCTGCAGCGTTTCTCAAAACTGCTGACGCAAGGGCTCTTGTCTTTTTCGCACCTGAAATTTTAAGAGTCTGTTAATGTTGTTATAGCTTCCACTGTCCCGCAATCACAGGCACATCCGATATAAACACCATCAGCATGAAATGGTCAATTATCCCCTTCCTCCACTGTCTATTCTTGTTAGGGAAAGTATAAATCTGCAGAAAAGAAGAGGGGGGAGAGGGAAGGAAAAGAATGGGCCTGCAGAATTTATTTGAAAATCCGAATCCGAGATCCTTCCTCTTGCTAATTACATCCAACATTGGAAATTTAAAAAAATAAAAAATGAAGCACCTCTGTTTCAGGAGTCATTCTGAAGAGATCCGTCTGGCATACTGAGATCCGAAATCGTTGTA
This sequence comes from Pangasius macronema, assembly GCA_037577455.1. NCBI lineage: Eukaryota > Metazoa > Chordata > Actinopteri > Siluriformes > Pangasiidae > Pangasius > Pangasius macronema. The sequence continues at coordinate 3,408,611 of CM074959.1, read as the reverse complement.
TCCTCTAGCAACCGAATGTTGGTCATAGAAGATTGGGCCTGTGGCAAGGAAAAAAAAATGTATGACTCATTTGCAAGGGCAGACATTGAGTCCATATCTATATCCATATTAACTCCTCCATGAGGCGTTAGCTTGTAGAAGAGTCTTTGTGAAGCGCTGGTCTTGGCCGTTCCCCAGTGTCCTGCAGTGCTGAGTTCTTAATCATACCGCATCACTGTGATCTGGTGGAAAATTTCTGCAGGGACGCTACGCGTGGGCGATGAGTTGCTATTCTCCCAGTTCGGCGCTACTGAAAACTAATTAATTCAGGAACATGCATCCAGGCGAGTCTTTTAATTTATGCATGCTTACAGCATACGGCGATTCTGATAACGGTTTACACGACACTTTTAAACTACCGCGTTTTTATTGATTCACCTTGTTACCGAGCAAGCTGAAGACTCTTCTAACTCTGACATAAGATCTGTGTGAACTTGGTGTAAATGCTAGGGCATCATCGCATGCCTGGCTTATTTGTGGTCAAGAGGTTCTTCACTGCCATTGGCTCATGTGTATTCATCTGTATTTTCAGAACTTGGCTTTCTGTCAACCTTCGAAGGAGTATTTTTTATTTTTTTTTGAAAAGTAACTTTCAGACAATAAGATTTTAGGTTAAGAGTTTACACAGAATGGTGGTGGTGGTGATGGTGGGGGCGGAGTACATCCTGTGAATTCTGTAGAGCGGAAACGTCTTGTTGTTGACAGAGGTCAGAGGAGAATGGCCAGACTGGTTTGCACTGACAGGAAGGCCACGGTAACTCAAACACTGGTGAGAAATGGTGACACCACTCGTCTTTTCGTAGAGCCTTACGTACCTTTGGACTGCGTCTACACGTCCTCTGGTTATCAGGTCAGTCAAGAAGATGGAATCTGATGCTACAGTGGGTACAGGATCACCCAAACTGGACAGCAATGGGAGATCATGTATTAATTATAAATATTGACGTTTGAATTGTTCATGCTGGATTTTTTTTCCCTCTAAGGGAATTGGATTATCTGATGGTTAAGGATATGAGAGTCTGTGGTCTGGGAAGAGTTGTTTCTTCCACTTCAAAACCATAATAAACTACCGCCCTATTTTATTATCGTATGCTTTGCAATATTAACACACATGGGATGGTGAGGCCATGTTAACGGGAACAGCACTAAAGTGACCATAGTTTAAAAAGAAAAAAAAACAACCCAAAAGCTTGGGCTGGGCACTGTGACTTGTCGATGTTCTCATATCCCAGAAGAGCTTTTAGCACCTGGGTGAGGCAGTGGGCCAGTCTACATCCCAGAGTTCTGAGGGAAGGGGGAAAATCTGAAGCCATTCTCAGAGCCTGTAAACGTATTCACGTCTATCAGGGCTAAAATGGAGCAGCAGGCCCATTCCTACAACTGCTGATTCATCCAGACAACTGGGAGATGCATTCCACGCTGGCTTTGGGGGAAGAAACCATTCGATCTACTCCTCCGCTGATATCCGAGATTGCTATTTGCACCAGGAATAGGTCCGGAATGTTACTATATGCTTTTGATACCTATCTGTATTCCCATGCCCATGCTTGCAGATGAGTTTCACAGAGGACAAACCACAGCAAAAAAAATAAGAAAAAATAAATAAAAAGGTATTAAATTGAAAAAAAAAAAAATGTTGGTGCCCACTGCTATTTTCTCCATGGTCCCTATTCTGCAGAAATGTCCTCTGGTCATTTGGTAGGTAATGAAAAATGTGGCCCGCTGTGGATGGAATTTAAAATTGTAGCCCGAGGACACCATTCATGACATTTTTGTCAGTTAAAATGCCTTTCTGATGTGCAAAGGCACAGTAAGTCTTGCCGGAGGCAATGCTTTGCTGATGCCGTTGTAAAGAACACGGTGTAGCTTTTGCACCCAGACATAGCTCTAGTTTTGAGCCCCCCTCAGAGACATTCACCAGTGCTCGACTAGACTGCTTTCAGCCTTGCTTCATACACAGCAGGGGAAAGCGGTGTGTTCGAATGCTGCATGAGTAACAAGCATCCATTTTAGTGAAATGATCAGGCATAACAGCTTTGATTATTTCACTTTGACTTTGTATTTAAACTCCTTGTTCTCAGCATCCACGAAACCACGCATTGAGCAAACAACAGCTGGTTTAATCCGGTCTGCCAGGCAGTCGATTCTAATGCCAGCGTACTATCCTACGGTAAGTCAATACCACTGTTAGACACGTAAGCGCAATTGAAGCACATTTTACAGCAGGTGCGCTAAGCACAACGCGTAGAGCAGCAGTGCTTCCCATACACTCCACGTTCATATATATATGACCTTTTGTACCGGACATTTGCGGCAATGATAGAAAGGAATCGAGGCAACAATCATACGTTAATTAGAATTAGATGATGATTGTGTTGATTTGTATGTTTTCGGTTTGTCCATCCATCCATCCATCCATCCATCTGTCCATCTATCTGAGATTTTTACTTATCACGATATCTCAGGTTGCTCACCAACCTAAGTACAAGTCCTTGAGTTCCAATTAAAAGACCAATTTAGATTCTAAAAACGGTAGCCCGGCAGTGCCGAGATGCTCATTAACTTGATACGTCAAGAAGACGAATGTTTGGTTGAATGTTTGTAGGATTTATATGGAATTATCAGTGTAACTAGCAGATGAACTGATTAGATTTTGAAATTTATTCAAACGAGGTCAAGGTCACAGCAAGGTCGAATGTCTGATAGTTTTTCTTCGATAACTCTATTCATGTTTGAAGAACACTTTAAGGAAGAGGGACTATAGGTGGTGGTGGTGGAGGCATTCGCACTGACGCCACTGGCATCTAGTTCGACTCGTTTTGCTGTTTCTTTGCAATGGGGCATAACACGCAGCCAGTTTTCACGTATCTGTAAGATGATGTGCAGCTAAATGTCACACAGAAGTTGTAGCTTGATAAACGTTGACAGAAGTAGGGTTCTGAGGGGGCAAATACGGGTACCCCTGAAAAGTATTTTTTTTAGTATCTAAAAGGAAAACACAGTATGCGACCCCTAACCCAGCATCCGAACAATGTCCCCTGAGCTTAAAAACTTTCCCTATCCCTGGTCTGGACTGCTATCTGAAGTTGTAATAGGGTGAAGTGCTTTCTCTCATCCTCTGCTTGTCTTTATTCCACAGCGAGCTGATGATCACATCGGTTTGAGGAAGCATGTGTGACATGATTGCAGTGTTAATTCTGGTTCTTGAGAATTCTGTATTGAAGCACATTTCTCTCTTTTTACCAAGTAAAACAAAACGTAAAAGTCTTATACAACTGTAGGTACAGATCAACCAAATACGTCGCAGATACGTATTCGTAATAGAACTACTTCGCTTCTCTGGGGGATTATGTTTAATTTGTTATTCGGTTGCTTTTCTTCCAGCCTTAATTGCTGTTCAGCAGTGTCACGATTAACAATACTTAGCACAACCTTAGTGAGCATTAATTCTCCTGGGAAATAAAAGTTGAATTTAATTTAATTACATTGGATAATTTTAAGACTTGGAACACTAGAGAAGAAGCAAATATTTGGCTCAGATGGCGTAATCTTTAGAAGCAGACCTGCATCTTTGGTCTTCGCACTCATACTGAAGCAGCTGCATTGCTCTGTATGTGTGTATATGAAGGAGACACACACACACACACACACACACACACACACACACACACACACACACACACACACACACACACACAGTGTGAAGGATGGCCTCAGCTGTTCAGACAGGCACCAGTGAAGTGTGACTCTGTTATTGTTGGCTGTCCTCCTAGCTCACCTTCACTGTTTTCTGAAGCTGTGACACATGCCAGCTGAAGATATAAGACCCTTGGGCAGCTGCAGTAACCATTGACCAAGCCTCCTCACTTTTATTCCAACTTCAGAAAGGGGGGACAAAAATGTCAGTCCACCTACATAACACTGAATTCTATCATGAAGCAATGAGAACACTGTATCAACACTCATACCGAGTGCAAAATACCTCATCAAGACGGTAGTGGTGTAACGATATGCGAAATTTAAATACGATTCTGCTGTTAGCTAGTCAAAGTCACGCAGCTCTCGATAGCCCTGTACAGGGTTTTGAATCTTGCGTTCTCCACTATACTGGGTAGAGTCTCGTATCGTGTTTTTGTCTACTTCCACCACTGATTTACAAAATATTTTTTGCGTCTCCCAGGTGGCGCGACAGAAAAGCCTTCACCTTATTGTCCGGAGAGCGTGAATTCAAATCCAGACAATGCCACAGCCATCCTTGGCTGGGCGTTCAAGAGAGTAGAATTGGACGTGGTCTCTGGATGGGAGGGATGATACTCTCTCTCTCCACTATTAGTCACAGCGATGCTAGACATTCATGGATGTCTGTGAGCTCATGTATGTAGAAGGGGGTAGATAGCGCTTTCCTCCGAGTGTGTTACGCACGCAGCTTGAACAGCAGTTTGAAAAAAATGTGGCTGGCTGGCTTCACGTGTCTCGGAGGAAGCACGTATTAGTCTTCTCCCTGCCAGGTTTGTAGCTGCTGTGTGATGGAGGAGAGCTAACTGGTGGGTGGGAATTGGCCAAAACCAAATTAGGGAGAAATGCATGGGGGAGGAAACCAAAAAAAGGCTTAAAGCCTGATTACCAATCTAGTAGAGGTTTATATAGCTTTGACTTTTTGTTACTGAAGTGAAAGTTAGGCTTAGGCTTAGATTTAGCTGCATTAGTTATGTCAATGGAAGGTCCTCACAAAGATAGTAAGACTAATATGTGAAAGTGTATGTGTGAGATGATCTTACCTCACTGCCAGATTTCATGTGAGAGCAGGCCTGGCTTTTCTCCAGAGTCACTGATGCTACAGTGAATCTGCCAATCCAGCCATGGCCCTGATCCAGCAACTCAGATTTGGCTTTTCCTTAGTTTCACTTGTGTGTAATGTGGCTGTCTGTGATGTATCTTTTTGAAGATAAATGCCCCTCCCTCTGGATGTCCAGCGTCTCGTTCTCATGTCTGGCAAAGGAAGCCTGAGCTGAAATCCTTTCTAGACAACACACTGGCAGGGAAAGGGAGAAATCGACCTGTCGTTGTCGCTCCTGTTGAGCGTCAGAGCAAGACACAAGATCTGAATTATTAACCATCCCTCATGTCCTGCTTCCTGTTTATGTAGTGCCTAGATCTCAATGAGATTTGGAGGTGCAAATCTGCAGCGTTCAGTCAGTAAATGTCAGGGTGATTCATACAGCGTACTGTCGTTTTATCACCAACAGTTTCTCCATTTCAGCTGTTAAAACAAAGACTGAGGCGACGCATAATGCATCATAAATACATCTGTATTACAGATCTCTCATGCTTGTGCGGTAATCTTTTTGAAGTCCGTCCAGTTTCTCCTGTGTGTACTCCTGTCATTGCTTGTTTAATTGATGCCTTGTGGAATTTTTGATTTTATTTTATTTTTATTTTTTTTGCAGGAATGCCTGTGGAGGCTCCCAGGGCTCAAGTACAGACCCAGAACTGGTGTTCGTCGGTGAAAACTACTCTCTTCTTTAAGGATCTCCATACGTAATTGGTCACACTACACATCCACTTAGAGCAAGCAACAAAATAGTTTTATTGGTTTGAGGTAGTGCTGAGAGTCATGATAGCTGAGAATCCTGTTTTCTGAGAATGTTTTGGATTCCTTTTATTACAGTGCAGTGACTCACAGTAACGAATAGCTGATTGCGCTGTCATGGGACCTAAATATCACAACACGCATACAGTGCATCATGAAATGGGATGCTATTTTTGACGTTTTAGCCCACCCCTAGCTTAGACTCAGACAAAGACCAAGATAAATGTTATTTAACACCTACAGGACCAGAAAGAAGTATTTTCTCATCTTCAACTGTGCCCTCTGTAGCCTCAGATTCTGACAGGAGTAGGACCCGATGCCATTTTCCGTCATTGTAGCCCATCCACCTCAAGGTTCGATGTTTTGTGAGATGCTTTTCTTCTCACCACGGTTGTAAAGAGTGGTTGTTTCCCCTATAGTAGCCTTTCTCCTCTGACGTCTCTCATGAACAGTGCATTTCCACAAACAGAGCTGCTGCTCACTGAAGGTTTTTTTTTTGTTGTTGTTTGTTTGTTTTTTGCATGATTCTAAGAAGAAGAAAGAAGCATTTGTTTGTTACATGCACATTATAGTACAGTGAAATTCTTCTCTTTGCATATCCCAGCTTCTTAACAGCTGGAAGTTGAGGTCAGAGTGCAGGGTCAACCATCATACTGCACCCCTGGAACAGATGTGGTTAAGGGCTTGGCACAAAGGCCCAACAGTGGCAGCTTGGTGGTGTTGGGGCCTGAACCCTTGATCTTCTGATCAGTAACCCCAGTACCTTAACTTCTGAGCCCCCGCTGCCCCATTCCGAGACTGTTGCATGTGAAAATCTCAGGAGATCAGCAGTTCCTGATATAGTTCAACCAATCCATCTGGCACCAACATGGTCCTAGTCCAACTCAGTGAGATCACATTTTTTTCCCCGTTCTGATGCTCGATGTGAACATTAACTGAAGCGCTTGATGTGCATCTACATGATCCTAAGCTTAGATGCTAAGCTACATTTCATTCTACTAGTATTTGTACTCTGCAGTGCTGGTTGAATGAGGAGATTAGATTACACATCCTAAAGACGGCGAAGGTACTGGTTGACGTCCGTATATTCGATGAGCGATTCAGGAATTATTAGCCTAATGTACATCCTACTTATTTCCTGTAATAATGAGAAATAATGTGAACCAGCTGTAGATTTGTGGACACTTCAACATTTTTATTTGCTCACTGCTATCCTATAATGGTAGTGGTGATGTTACAAGAATTCTCCATTTTAAGCTTTGCTCGTTGATGCAGATTTAACAGCATAGAGGAGAGGGAAAGAAAAAAAAAGCCATATAATTCTCCTCCACAGACTTCCAGCAAACCAAATGTGTAACCAGGTGCTTTAAAATTTCACACCAGGCTGTGTACTGGCACGTCGACATGAGGGTCTGTACGAGGTGTGCTATCTCCTGAAAGAGGCTTTTCAGAGACCTGAATTGTCGCCTTGGTGTGCCAGGAGAAGGTAAAAAAAAAAGTGCCGCTGCGTGCCTCTATGCTGGAGCTTAGAGATTTAAAGCAGCGAAATTGAAGCGCTGATTGTGAGCAGAACATGCAGGAGAAGGAATATTTGCAACAGTTGACAGTTGGCGTACGTGTTAAAGCAGCTTTGCGAAATGATATTAATATTGCGAGAAATCGCAGCACAGCACGCTACGCGAGGAAGAACAACCGCTAGGCATGCTATTATGGAATAGAAATAATCAACGGCAGGACAAAGAGAGTGTTTTATTTCTGAATGTGGTGTCGTCCAGAGGTCGGTAAAAATAGGTAATATCTTACCGCGTGACATTAAAAATAGGTAACTACCAATGCTTTAATGTTGTGGGACATCTGTGAAAGAAGTTCAGAACAGCTTTCACTCAAAGCGCCTTTGTGAAATTCCCTTGTTAAATAAACACTTAATGGAAAGCTTTACAACAGCAACATATACAACTTTTGAATATTTTTGGAACGTCCACAACACAATTTCCTGTTATATCTTACATTATTGGCAGTAAGTTAGTTAGGGTTCTTCAAACTAGGAGTGTAAGCTTCAGGCTTCCACGACATACGATACAGTTTCATTTTTTAAGGCAGCGATTCGATACGTGACGATACCCCTGAAGCTATCATGAGAGATGATTCGATTTAGTAGCCGGTGATCTGGGGTAGTATGTCCTTTTTTGGTCATTTATATTCAGGTGTAATGGAGTTATGATTGTTGCCTTGATTTATTTCAGTCACTGCATTTTTAAATTGATTCTTCGATCCAAATCGTAACATCTAATTGTTGCACCCCGGTTATAAAAGCTTCTTCTGGAGATGTGAAATCTTATTCAAATTCTTTCTTTTTTGGCAAATTTTTCTGACACTAAACAATTGCAGATATATCAGATATACTATACGGCTGAAAGTATGTGGACACCTGACCACCATGAAACACCCATATGTGCTTCTTCCCCAAACTGATGCCACAAAGTTTGAAGCACTCAGTTGTCTAAAATGGCTTTGTATGCTGTAGCATTTCACTGGAACTAGGCTTCACAAACCTGTTCCAGCATGACGTGAACAAAGCTCCATGAAGACATGCTTCGCCAGGGTTGGTGTGATAGAACTCGAAGGTCCTGCACAGAGCCCTGACCTCAACCCCACTGAACTTCACATCAGACCTCCTCTCTCAACATCAACACCTGACCTCACGAGTGCTCTAGTGAGCACAAGATTAAAACAAATCCCTGCAGCCACGCTCCAAAATCTTGTGCCAACCCAGAAGAGTGGATGTTATTATAAGGGCAAAGGGGAATAAATCTGGAATGGAATGATCAACAAGCACATATGAGTGTGATGGTCAGGTGTCCATATACTTTTGGCCGTATACTGTACTGGGAAAGTGTGTCGTGATGATTTTGCTGCATGACTCACATTTAGTCTCACGCTGTTTCCTTGACGAATTTGCTTGCGGAAATGTATGTTCATAGGAAGGACCATCTGCAGATATTTGGTATTTGGGAACAGGGACTGAGTCATTTCCTTCTTGCTGGTCTTGTCTTTCTTTTCACTTCCCAGAAGTTGCATCTGATTGACAAATTAAAGGAAGAAAACGCATAACGTGTCTTAATAATGTGTTCCGCCATCATGTGCTACCAGGACAGTTTCAGTATGCCTCGGCATGGATTATAAAGCTGTCTGGACCTGTGCTGGAAGGATGAACGGCGTGATATTGGTGGTTTGGTGATGGCAGTGGAGAGCGAGTCTAACACTTCGCTCCAAAATCCTCCATAGGTGTTCAGTTGAGTTGAGCTCTGAAGAGTGCGAAAGCCATAGCACATGATTAAACATTGCAACAAACTAATAAGCAACAAACCATTCAGTGAGCCCTCATGCACTGTGATTGGGGGCGGAGTCATCCTGGAAGAGATCACGCCCATTTAGAGCTTTGCGTTGACCCTTCGCTTTAATGTGACTCGAACGCAATCATGTCTCCCACATCATAACAAAGCCACTGTTTTTTTGGGGGTTTTTTTCCTTTAATTTGTCACCCAATCTGGTGGCAGACGTGTCGTACGTTCTTTTAAATAATCGTCACCCACCGGAGGCCTTCGAGAGCCCACGGCTGCCCTGAGCCCTGATACCGTATCACTGCTTGTAGCATTTCATCTTTCATAAACCTCAAAAAAAAGAAGAGGGAAGTACCTCCCTTTAACGCTATCTTCTACTTAACATTTGAATTTACTTATTAAGTTTCGTTTCGGTGCAATCTCAATTATTTATAGGTGAGAGAGGCATCACTTATCGCCGGGCTGACGGTGTGATCTGCATCTCATCCCCCTGAAGGGAACATTCAGGTCTCGTCGCTAATTTTTTGTTTTTGTTTTTTGTCACGCTACGTGGTTGCATTACAAGAATCTGTTGTTTAGGGTGTAAACTTTAATATAGTATTGATACCTGACCTCTGATTTGTCCAGGAAGTTCTGCTATGGTGTTTGGAAGCTGACGAAAGTGTTTAAATATGAATTTAATATGTTTGAATTGCATACACATCACATTCAATAACATTCCTGTGGTATATTTGATCAATTTTGATTTTGGCCATACAAAAAAGTGAAACAAAACTCGATCTCGAAACTCGATCTCTATACTAAACGGAACTTTTTATATTAAACTTCAATCAGGTTAAGGTTTGTTGATTTTTTTTAAAAAAAAATTAAAAAAAGAAGCAGCACCCTAAATAAAAAATCTCAGGAATACAGATTTAATGTAAATTAGGCCAAAAGTGAAGCATTCAGGATTCCCAGGGAAAAGTAGATCACCATGTTGAACAAATAAAGTTTTTAAAAAAAAATTTTTAATGTTTGATTCAAATCTTGACCTAGCTGCCTAGCTATTTGGACAATATTCTTAGGCTATGTTAATGCTATCTGCTTAACAGAAATGCAGCTATTTTGGTAGAACATTTAAAAAATTAAAACTAGATCCACTTAACTCATTACGCTTCATATCTTCCATTTTGACTCCATTTAACTCCACCTCACTTCACAGCAAGGTCATCAACAGTTCGAACACTCATTAAAAAGTCTCTACTTTTCCCTAAGAATCAAGAACACTTCACACTTTTGGCCTAATTTATACAAAATCTGTATTTTTAAGATTTGAGTTCTTGAGATTTCTATTTCGGATTCTGATTCCCTCATCCCCAGAATCTCACCACTATTACCTGTAATTTTGAATGAAGTGTTTTTAAAGACAAATTGTACCTCTGGCAAGTTCAAAACAAAGAAATTTGCGAATATGTATTTATACTTATTATGTAACTTATTTAACACACTGCAGGACAGTACTGTGCAAAAGTCCTAAGCCACATGCAAAGAAATGCTGTAAAGATGCCTTATAAAAAATCTAAAAAAGCAATAAACAAAGCCAATATATGGTGTGGAAAACCTTGTGCTTTAAAAAAATATATATATTAGTCTTAGGTACACTTTGTATGGTTTTATAATGAAATTAGCCGGTAAGTTTTACTGAGCACCTTGGAGAATCTGCCCCAGTTCTTCTGGAGACTTTGACTGTCACAGTGTGTTCTTATATATTATTATTATATATTCTTATAGTACTGTATATAATTCAGATATACAAAATTCATTCAAATTGCTTATGAAGAAGGTCTTTATTTGTCACGTATGCATTACAGTACAGCAAAATTCTTAGCAACTTATTAGGGAGCTTGTTGCTTTAGTTTTTTTATGAGGTTTTATGGATCTGTCTTGTTATATTGTGGGACAAGCTGTCCATGAAAATATGAGCCGAGCAATCGCCACTCGTAATAATATAATAACACTAAGAAAATAAGAACATCCTGTGCTTTTTTTTTTTTTTTTTTTCCCCCCTGTCTTAGTATGAAAATCCTGGTGCTCTGCCTAGATTACTGATGCAGCTACAGTTGGTGTTGTCCGTTTTTTTTTTAGTTTAATCTTTTCTTTTTTTTGAAAATGTAATGCAGACTCGCAGGTGTTCTGGGGCAGGGAGCAGGACATGTCCGTGAATACTAATGCAGCAGTCCTTTTAGAAAATTGATAGCGTTTGCTTTAGGAGCGCCCACTGCTGCTGACGGCTGGATGCTGATTTATGTTCCTCCCGACACCTTTATGTTCTTCCTTTAGTCTTATCTCTTTCCGTTTTATATCCTCCGTTGTGTAATCAATGGGCAGGCTGTATTTATGAAACGCTTCTTCTCGACCCGGAGGCTCTGGGGGTCTGACGGTGGGTTCAGGTTTGTCCGGCGTGACTCTGCTGCCTGGTGCATATTGTCCTGCTCATCAGACAGATGTACCTGGCTTTCTCTCAGTGGTGTCGTTCAGCTCTGCAGATTCATCATCCTACGCACACACCACACACACCACACACACACCCACAGACATGTTCTGTACGGAAAGCATCTTGACAGGACCCAGGTGGCAACAGTTCTCTCTCTGCGTGATGGTTGTAAAGTGCAAGGCCTAGTGTGACGCTTCCTGCTGACAGCCCAATACCGAGCTGACGTTACCGTCAGTGCAGAAACCTGCCAGAGGGAGTAGGAGCACTGAAATGAAGTTCTATATCCACACACGAACCTCATAGCAAATTAAAGGCTGATTTCTGCATACTTGGACCAGATTCTGAAGCCTTCATGTGGTTGGGGGAAAGGTGAGTAATGGACAGTCTTCAAAACAAAACATGTAGCAACGTTGAACGAACAGCATTGTTTACTGCTTTGAAGACCAGATCAGGTACCACTCCTGTCAGGCAAGAATAGAAATCTGAGGCTACAGTGGGCACAAGTCAGTCTGCTACTTTTGTAGCCCATCCGTCTCAAGCTTCACTGTGTTCTGAGAGGCTTTTCTGCTCACTAAGTGTGTCGTCTTCTTCTTCTTCTT